>JBBPTD010000474.1:0-25355 GCA_038093895.1 Boletus aff. mottiae
TGTGGCCCTTTCACGTTGTACTCACCCTAGAAACATCAAAGTTCTCTTTCCCCATGATCCAAACAATCAAGTACATACTAAAGTCAGAAATGTAGTTTGGAATGAAGTATTTAGAAGCTTGGAAATATGATTTATACTATACTTTTGCAACCTAACCCAAAGTTCTGATAAGTTGTGCCTTTGGCACAACCAACATAATGAAATGAGATCCATTTGTACTGAAGAAACTCTGATAAGTTGTGCCAAAGGCACAACCAACATGATAAGAAAATGAGATCTGATTTGTACTGAAAAAACTACAATGATTTGTGCCGAAGGCACAAACAACCGGGTGAAACGACCTAGTAGGAATTTAGATGGAGGGACTACTGTGACAACTGGCCATAGTTCAAATACAGGATAGAACAGCCCTGTAAAAAAGCTGTGAAGCTGGACCTAATATGATTTGTGTTATAGTTTAACAAGGGAGCTATACCTTTCATTCACTTTTCATTCACTCATCTCTCACCTCACTCACTCTAAGGAGTTGTATTCATACTGGAGTCATCCTCCAGCTATTTAGATCTCATACACTCAATCTCTTTCCTCTTTAACTTACATGGCTCTCTGCCCTCCATGCTATATTTAGATTCCCTTTAGTCTTCCATTGGCCATCAGTCTTCTTCAGACTTCTTCCTGATGGCCAAGCTTATATTTACAATGATGCTGCATATGATATTTAAATCTGCTGCAGGACTGTGTCTCTGCTTGTATGACAGAATCCCTTCAGGCTTCCACTTTCTTACTTCCTTTTCTCTCTCACACACGGACCAGAAGCCTACTGTATATATAGTCTTGTATTTCTTACCTGTATTTCCCTAAGCTAGTTCTATGCAATATCAGCATTAGTTCCTAGTGATCTTGAGTCCTGCATTGTTCCAGGATAGAGAGACCATCAAGTCTTTGCATTGTCTTGAAGATAGACTTCGTTCCTACACCTTTGTCATACTACTTCTCACTGATGCTATGCTCTTTAACTCATATTCTATCACAGCTCATCAACACTACACTATGCATTACAGTTTGAAGAGCACAAGAACAGTTACTTGATGCCTCAGCTTTGATGGGGTCCCTGGCAGCAATGGAATATTCTCTGGCATGAACATATCTCTTAATCCATTCCTGGTTCCCAGAGCAGATACTGAAATCCCCTTGCCATATCATGCTTATGGAATCCTCCCTGGATATCAAATGTCACTTTCAGCTTTTCAGGGATGTGAGTTAGTTATCTGTAGTCCAGGAGTGTGCATAGAGGTCCAAGATATTGTTAACCACAGGATTCTTGTGGTGGGCAGCGCAAGGTCAGTGTATTCTGTTGTATATGCTACTCCCTGAGATATGACTTGGAGATCATTGTTGGTGTCCTGGAGTTGTGTGTATGCCATTCTGTAAGGGAGAGGGTCAGTATGGTTAACAGACAGTTGCTATATCCTTCTTGCCTTTTTACCCACTGTGTGAGTGACAATTCAATTGGATCTCAGATGATCCAAAAGCTCTATGGGAGTTTATAGGAATGTCAAAACATAGGATGGAATGAATGAGTGCTGTGTGATCCACATTATGAACAAAGCAAGTGGTGTGGGGTGAGTGGGTATTCTGTAATATGAGTGTGATATGTGAGGTGGCCCTGTGACATCCACATCAGGAGTTGCTTACTGCTTTTTAGCTTATCTTTAGCTTGTTATGGTGTCTCTACCTATACAAGACAAGTTATACAATTGGAAAGCATTTTGGCCTCATAGTGCACTTCATGCAATTTTGAGCCTATCATAACTCAACAACCACCTCCTGATCATCAAACACTGTAATTTCTACTTATCACATCTTCTAAGCAAGCCTCCCATCACATCAAAGCTTTTGATGGTACCAATTACACCATCTGAAGCAAAAGGCAAAGAAAAGGCCATGTTAAGAGCAAAAATACTAATGGAAGTGGACTAGCCACTTGCTGGATCAACTCAGGACAACTCTGGAGTCCACAGTAAGTAACTAAAGGATATGATGTGGCACTCCAGGGAGGAACTGCACTTCAAAGTAAATAACCATAAACAGGTCAGCCACAATGGACTGTGAAGCACAAAGGTAAAGTATTGTATGGGTAGAAATGCCACAACAAGGTAAAGAGAAGCATTAGAACAAGAAATGAATGATAAATGAGGTGCAAATTCACCAAAGCTAACAGAAGTTTGATGGAAGTATTTTTTTTTTTTCAGAAGCACTCCACAACCAGAATACCTGGTTCTAAGAGTAGATATTAAATAAATAATAATAAATAAAAGTATACCAAAAACATACAGAGTATCACTTATGTAAGCAGTTTGACTCAATTGGTTTTTTGGTGATTTTCTGACTGTGGGGTTTTTCTCTACACTCAGCTTCCTAGGTAAATGTAAGGCCAGAGTCTAGGAAAACAGTGTACTTAGTTTTCTTGATTTTCTCATTGGTGAGCAGGAGGAAAAGTATGGATTTTTATAGTACCAGACCATAAAAAGTCATTTGACTTGTGTACAGTTTGTTTTGATGACTTCATTCCCCTTAAGCCTCAAAATTCAGTCAAAATGCCACTTGATGTACATTGAAAAGCATAGAAAAATATACTGAAAAATATACTAAGTCTTTTTTTTTTGGTAGTCTTTGGTAGTGAGTGTAGTGTTTCTCTAGTAAAGGATGGGCTTGATTTTTGCTTGATTTTGAGATTTTTTTGTAGATACATACTCTAAAAACCTTGTTTGGCTTGGGTTTGGTGTTGCTCTGGTTTCTATGTTCCTGTCCAACTGTCTTGATTTCCAGACAATGGTCCATGAAAGTGTAGTCAAAGGTAGGAAAAGCTAAAGGTAGTGTCCAGAAGGTATAGCAATTATAAAGTGTATATAGACAAGCATAATCTGACCATGTACATAATCATGGCTGCAATCTCTCATTGAAATACCATTTCTGGTTGTTGTATTATTGTCTTTGTTGATACATTAAATCATCATGGCTGTGATCTCCTTCAACTGACCTTGCTAGATAGTTCTGCATTATGTTATGTACAGTGGTATAAACAGAGGCTTATAGGTGTAGATACTGCATATGTTGGTACATGTCCATATTCTGTAGGTTGCAACCATAAAAATTAAGCACACTGACAACCACACACATGAGATAGATATAACCAATATTGTTATATGTATTGACCACCTAAAATCTGATCAATCATAACCTTTATTGAATTATGTATTTCATTGTTTTTGGTGGTAGATGTTGATGTCTCAAGACTCTCACACCTTGGACTTGGAGAGCTATCTATACATGATTGTAAAGCAAGATTGTTGAGTCCTTCTTTGATAACAATAATAGAGCACTATGATGATTGTGCATGTAATAGTATTGCATCAACAGAGGGACCTGTGTTCTCTTGATGAATGTATACTATAAGATGTATAACAAAGATATAGCAGTTATAATATTATATGTAACTGATGCATGTAAGAAACATATACAGATGTTATAGCCAATAATTGAATTCAACCATAAGCATGAATGAGATGATGACTGGAGTGGTGTAGCTGAAAGTACTTTCTGAAATGAAAACTATGGTAACATTTTATATGACAATGATATTGTCTGTTGATTTGAATGTATTGCTCAAGATATGAATGTGATCCTGATAATATATTGAGAATCATCTATATGTAATGCTAGTGGGTGTTTGTGCCATAATATATGTATCAATTCCTACAGTAATTGGACAACAATGTATAATCACAGCCAACATTTACACATAACCATGACTGTCCTGGGGTATGTACAACTCCTCAATGAATTATCAGTCACATGTTCAAGAGTGATCATTGTGATTATCATCCTTTAGCCCATGACTCACAAGAACCAGGATGATTGTGTATGCTAAGTGGTCACAAGAGACAGGATTTCATGTGATTTGACACATGTGTTGAATCATGGTGAAATATTCACATGTTCTTGTGACCAATTGGTTCAATCACAATATGCTGACAGTGAAACATTCTACCACTTTAATTGGTTTACACAAACACATGTTTCTGTACAAGTAAGTACAAATACAAATTGAGAACCACAAGTAGATAACCAATCTAACATGTACCAACATGTCTGTATTCCACCGTAATTTGACAAATCACAGTGGAATCAAGTCTATACAAACACAGAATGTCTCTATACCAATGACACACCTCAAACATGCCTGCCCAGCAGTCCACTCTTTGACAGGTTCAGATCACAGCATCCTATAAATATGCTTCACTCAACTTCCATCCACCTCCCAATTTGTTTGATGACTGAACCCACCCAGACACATGTATATCAGGCCATCATCCACAAGATCATTCATCACTTATGCCACCTTGAAGCCATATGCTCAAAGGTCCTACACCTGGTTCACAAAGAGAATCAACACTTCTCAATGTATTGCCCATGATATTGGATAATAATTGAATATTTTAGGGTCCATCCTTGGTACACATATAAGTAAATTTCATTTGTGTCTCTAGTCAGTGGTGGATATACATCAGTGAGTAGCATACACAGAACCGCAGTGACATGTCCAACATGGATATTGGATTACTAGAACATATATATCAATAAGTAATGGAGATTCATTTGTGGCTCTAGGCAGTGGTGGATATACATCAGTGAGTAGCATGCACAGAACCACAGTGACATGTCCAACATGGGTATTGGATTACTAGAACATATATATCAATAAGTAATGGAGATTCATTTGTGGCTCTAGGCAGTGGTGGATATACATCAGTGAGTAGCATGCACAGAACCACAGTGACATGTCCAACATGGGTATTGAATTACTAGAACATATATGTCAATAAGCAATGGAGATAGACCTGATGTCAGCACTATTCAACACATGTGTTGTGTCATAGTGAATACATGTACATAGACATGTAAGAGATAAACAAGCAAAGACTCTATTATCACCATGATCTAACATAGGTGTTGAATCACAGTGGATACACACACTAAACAACACAACCAGTATTGTAATGCCTAATTTTGCTGTGATTCAACATGTATGTTGAATCGTGGTAAATATGTAACAGGTGTTTGTGACAGGTCAATCATATTCCCATAAAAACATATTCGTGTCTAGTGTTTAAAAGTGGGGTTGGTAACTGGTATGGCAACTGGCCAATTTGGATGAATATTGGGTCATCAGAAAGCTCTTAGTCAGTACTACATTCTGTGTGACCACCATCATGAAGTGTGATTCCCACAGAATAGGAGTGAGAAGACCAGTCCTTCAAAAACCAGTTGCAACTGGTTGGCAACTGATCTAGAACTGATTTGGATGGATTTTGTTCAGCCCAGTTGCTGGTTGTTTGTGCCTGGGACTTTCTCAGGACCAGTTGCCTAATTTGAAAGTAAAAAATCAAACTGGACCAGACTTTAAAACATTATTTGCATCACTTACTTTCCACAAACATTTATATCATTACGTACATCCATGGTGTCTACACAACAAGGGTCTGTGTCTAGGTATGTAATTGCTTCCTGTTATGAGTCCTAACTGTATTAATGTTCCAAGACCCATCTCACTGAGCATGAAAAAAAAAAACAACAAAGCTTATATACCATTTCAAGTGAAGACTGAGGTCAACGAAAAATTAATGATTGAGGTGGCAAGGCAAGTTGGACGTGTCTGAAAGGTGTACACAAGATGTATCAAAAGGTAGGAGAAAGAACACAATGAAATCAAAGATTTACCTGAAGGAATGGTTCTCAGGCTGAGGGACACATTCAAGGAGAGATTCACCAAGGAAAAGTGATTCCCATTCAAATCATATCTATTCACCCACATCTCTATGTACATACAAACCTGAGGTGACTGTATTTGCCATGATCCTACAAGTATGTTGGATCATGATATTTCTATCTCTATATACTATACTCCACATCCACCATAATTCAACATATATGTTGGATCACAGTAGTTTTACTTGTATGTACACATACACCAAGGTGATCATATTTACCATCATTCAACATGAATGTCAAATCATGGTGGTTTTGTCTCTATGTACATGTACACTAATATGCTTATATCCACCACAATCTAACAGTGGTTTTGCATGTATGCACATATACACCAGTGAGATCATATTCACCATGATTCAACATACATGATGGATTGTGGTGTTTGGGCTGTTCACATCAGGGAAGGAAGGGCTAGGACTAGTAGGTAGAGGAGAGGTTTTCCAAGTATTAGGAGAGAGCGGATGTGTCCAGACAGGTGCAAGGGAGCATTTCCTAAATCACATGTTCTGACTGGATATATCCATCTAGAGTGCGCTGGAGATCAGAGGAGACAAGACCAGCCCAAACAAAGAGGCAACACCATGGGAGCGTGATGGAGGGCCGTGCTCAGCCCCCCAAAGGAGGTGGAGAAGTGATGTACAGGGATTTAATGTGAAGGGGAGCGAGATGATCAAGAGATCACCAGTATTGAAAAAAGGCATCTGAAGATCAGTGGCCAAGAGCCATGATGATGTCAGGAGGGACACCTGCTAGAAGGAATTTGGTGGTGCCACTGATGTGGAAAGAGTGACCTGTTGTGGTGGGAATCTGGTGGAAGGAGTTGCAGTGAGTGAGGAAACATTTGTGAGTGAGGCAGTGCCAACCATTTGCTGTTTGGTAGGAAAACAAAGGAAGGTTTGGAGGGATTTGATTGATTGAGACCATGGGAAGAGGATTTCTCTGAAATGAACCTGGCCCCAGAGGACAAAGCATGCAGCTGCTAGGCAGCAGGCATCCAGTGGGTCTGAGAGAATGAAGCTGGATGCAAGGGTGCAAAGCATTGTGCGAGTGACTGGAGGATAGGGTGGTTTTGCAGATTATGGGGTCAAGTTGGTGATACCATTGAGAATGCAGTGGAGTCTAGTGCCACCGACCCAGCGGACATTGTGTAGATATGCCAGGCCTTGATGGTGGCCATGTGGGATTGGATCGTGTTGCGAGTGAGGGAACCAACACATGAGGCAGCAAAGGTGCAAAGGAGATGCTTGTCAGCTGGAAGATGATGGCAGGTGGGTATATTCTCTTTGTTGCAAAAGGTATGAAACTCCTTGATAACATTGCAATATTTTTTAAGGGTGGAGTCTGCCCAAGTGTGGTCAAGAGACATTTTGATCTTTGGTTTGGTTTGGAAGGAGAATAGAGGAATAGGAGCAGTGTGCAGTGTGAGTAAGGAAAGGTCCTTGAGAATGATACTGGTAGGAGTGTCAAGATCATTGTTCATGATGCAGCTGGTAATAGGTCATGGCATATGGAATTCAATCAGAGTAGCAAACTAGGTAAAAAACTACACAAGAGCAATAAAGTGTTTTAAGTATGAAGGGAGAGGAGGAGGATGATTGTAACAGGCAATCAAAGATGGAAAGATACCCCGGGAAATGGAATCAGAGATGTTGTCCTCTGACTTTACCCACTCTATGGATAGCCAGATCTTGTGATCGCAGAAATTGGCAATGATGTGACAAAGGACCATGTTTTGGGCAGTGTTGCAGAACTGACTGGCTTTGAGAGTGCCAATGACACCCTGGTTGTCAGAGTGGACAATGATATGGCAATTGTGAAAGTTTGAGTGAATAAGTGTGTGGAGATCTAGGTCAACTGCCACCATCTCTGCCCAACCAATGTCTTGATCATCTGAGGAGCAACCCTCCAGGAGCTTCCAGGTGAGCCAACAGCCATTCAAAAGAAGGCTGATGCCAAAGGAAGAGGACGTATCAACAAAAACAGATAAGGGAAGAGGAGCAGATGGAGAAGCAATGGAGCACCCGCACCAGTCTGTCTGCAAAGTGTCTTTCCACCAGCTGATATTGGCAGTGACTTGGGACAGGATGCGGTGACAAACAAAGGAGTTTCTGGTGTTTTTGAAAGAGGCAGCAAACTTGTACAAGGCTGGGAGATAAGAGCAGCCATCACAAAGGACTAAAGTACAATGTTGGAGACATCCCACAACACTTTGGCAGTCCTTAAGGGACACCGAAACACCATGGGACTAGGAAGAAATGTAATCAAGATATTTCTGGTGCTTTTTGAGGAAAATTGAGACTGTTTTCAAGTGGAGGTTCCATAGGAAACCCAAATAAGATAAAGAGGTATCAAAAGAAACATGGTTTTCAAGGGTCCAAGGCCAGCCTAATTCCATAGCAATATGAAAAACCAAGGATTCATCATAAGAGTAGAAAAAGGAACCATCTGGAAGAATGGCAGAAGGGTAGCAAAGAAAAATATAGTCATCTGCCCAATGAATAATGTCATTGATGCCTCAGTGATAGTAAATAGGAATGGTTGCATTCCCAGGGTGGTCGAATAATGGACTGGAGCTGGAACAATCAAAACAGGCACAGTGGTCCATGTAAACTTGGTCATGACCCTCAACTGTAATCTTGACACAAGCAAGGTGTTGGTCCTTGGGTGTGATTGGAGAGCGGCAGTGAGCAGCCTTAACATCAAAAACTGCACCCTGGAAACCAGATGGGGCTTTAACTACAAGGATCCAGCAATCATTGAATGTACTCTAGTCAATGTCGAAGACGGAGGAGTCAATGAGGGCATTCAATGAGGGAGTGGAAGGATTATTGTGGGGAAAAGAGTGATCTTGAATAAGGCAAAATTTTGAGGAGCCAGGCTTTGAAATGATACCAAGGGGCTGGTGTGGATAGGACCTATAATGGATTTGAGGTGATCAGGGGAAAAGAAACCTGAAAGCAAAGGAAGCAGGTGAGTATGAGGCAGTAAAGGGGGACAGATCTGGATGGGCAAACCAACTGGAATAACGATGGGTCTGCAGTTCTGTGTGAATGTAAGAGAAAATAAAATCTAAATGTTCAATGTCAGAGTGGTGATTGTATGGAAGGAAAGAGTGAGATTGAATGTTCCAGAACACCTATGTGCCAGCTGAAGCAAATGCCTTTTGAAACATCTGTGAACTGCTCAAGGACACCTGCTTTCCCAAGCAGTTCTTTCCACTTCTGCCAAAAGAAGGGGGTGACAACCGGCAGGAAGCCATTAGCTATTGCAGAGCTGAGCTGAGTGGGCAGTGCCACAATGGGAACAGACATGGAGGTAGGAGCAGCTGGAGATGGTGCAGCCTCTCCCGTTGAAGTGAAAGCAAATCTGCTCACTCTGAGCAGTTTGCCAGATGTTATTGAAAAACAAGATGAAAGTGGTTTTGGTGAGGCCACACATGTGCCATCAACAGAACAGGTCACCATAGAAAAGGGAGCAAAAGGCCTAGGAGCTAGAAACTGAGGGGCAGAAGGAGGTGCCCAGTTGTGACAGAAAGGGCTGGGATTGAAAGAATGAAGCAGCCAACCTTGTGGAGGTGGAAGAAGAGGTGGAGTTGGAAGTGGGAGTGGGAAAAGACTGAAAGGGAGCTTTAGGAGGAGGGATACCTGTGAGGCCAGGGAGGAGATGTTGGGTGTTGTTGTGGTAAGCGTCAAGTCAAACATCTTTCTACCAAACAGAAGGATTGATCCTGCACTTGACATCAACAAAATGGATGCAAAGGCAAATGTTGTAGTAAAGAACATCATAGAACATCACCCAGAAGTCCATCCAACACACAAGGCAGTTGAAGTGCACTTCCCATGCATCCACAATTTGACCTGCCTGATTGCCAGGTAAATAGTGTCAGATGGCATCTGTGAGACGCAGGAAAGTGTGGAACCACTTCTGTGCAGTGATGGAACTCTCATCCTTGAAGGAGAACTTTGAGAAAGAGACCATGAGCTGACCCTCCTTGAAGAGAAGAGTGTGGCCTGCATCCTCCCACACTACAAAGGAGGTGGTCATGATGGTGCGTGTGGTAAGAGCCATGATTGGGATATGTACTGTCCAGTGATTCTTGAGCACTAAGATGACCTTGGTGGGACATGGTAAATTAAAACCATCCAGGATAACTGGGTTTGTATGGCATGAGTAAGGGGTGGAAGGAGAAGTAGAGGAAGGAATAGAAAAGGCAGGTAAAAGGGTCCGCTGGTTCAGGTTGGATAAATCTGCCATGAGGTAAGTGGCAGATAGTGAAGACAGGATGTATGTGTCATAAGGGTGGACAGTTGTGAGGTAAAGTGAGGGTGATAAGGTGGGAGAAGCATGAAGGTGAGGTAAAAGAGGGAGAAGACCTACCCAAGCCTAAGAGGTGGATGTATACATGGCCTCCTCCAGCAGATTGGTGAAGTCGACCCCTGGAGCAAGCTCAGTGAGCTTGGTGAGAACTTGAGGGAGGACAGCAGGGTCCTTGAGGTCTAGACCTCTGGAAGCTGCCATAAGCATAGTGGAGCAGTAGATCCAGTTGGTAGATGAAAGCAGCACCTTGGATGGGTAGGGGAGATGAGCAAGAAGATGTTCAAAAATGTCAGCCAAGGGGGGGCAATGGGGAGGGATGGAAATGGTTGGGGTGGGGTCAGAAAGGCCAGCTATGTCCAAGACTGGATCTTCAGTGTGGTCCTTACCCTTGTCTACCTCTTCTTTGGAGGAGCTGAGGCTGAGGATCTGCCTGAGCGGATCCTGTATGACAGCTTTCTTTAAGAGGTGAGCAACACACGACTGGCACCTTTCTTTCCTCCTCTGAGGGGGGAACCAGAGTTACCCTGGGAATGTTTTTCACAAGGGCAGCAGCCTGGGCAAGGTCAACACGCTTATTAACATGTGCATTGACCTGCTCAATGGGACCTGGGTGTTACGACTGGTCCCACTGTAGCAGCGACAGCCGGTGGAACCGAGAAGTAGAACCTTAGCCAGCAGGTTGACCATGTGTTCAAGGGGGACAAAGGTTTGAGGGCAGGGTTCCTCAAGGACAAAGAGACACATAGTCATGAGTGAAGGGGTTCATGGTTGCTGGCCTACCAGGTAGATGGTGCAGAGGAGAGGCAAGGATATGAATACAAGGGTACAGTGCATCCACCATAAGGTAGACTAAGATGGGGTACAAGGTACATAGACAAGGGTTTATATAATGTACATGGCTGTGCATGGACCAAGACAAGAAAGGAAACAAGGACAAGGACAAGGAGATACGAGGGAGTCTGAGGGAATCTAAGGAACCAAGATAGTGGTACAAGGTCCGGGACATGAGGCAAGGAAGACGAAGACACAGGGATCAGAGAAAAGAGAAGACAAGGAACCAAAGTAATGGTACAGGGTCCGAGATAAGAGAACACGAGGCAAAGAAGACGAAGAGATGGGAATCAAAGAGAAGAGAAGATGAGGAGCCCAAGATATGGATACAAGGTCCGAGACAAGGGAAACACGAGGACAAGGCAAGAGTTCAAGGGAGCAAAGAGAAAGACGACATACAAGTCTATAGGGAGTCTAAGGAGATTTATAGGGATTGAGGATGAGGAGGCAAGGGTGAGGGGACAAGGGCGCAGAGGACGGAGGACAAGGGGGACAAGGGGGCAAGGGGGCAAGGACGGGGGTTTCAAAGACGGGGTAGTCAAAGGAAGTCTAAGAAAAGAAAAGAATGACATCACATGATGCCATGAGTTGTAACACTGGGAGAGGCAGGGAGGAGCCCCAAAGTGTAGCCACAGAAGAAGGGACCTGGGAAAAGGGGGAGAAATGAATAGTCATGTTCCAAGAGATGCCAAGAATATTGTTCACATCTGCATCCTCAATTGGGTCATTGCCCACAGAACTACTCTCCTTAGGAAGATCTGAGGGAGTGGGGGACGCACATGTATACAACGAGGAGGTGTGGAGAAATGAAGATAAAAAACAACAAGGCCTAATCTAAGCAAAAAGAAAGACAATCTATGTGAACTGACGCCATGGAGGCTGAGCAAGGGACAAAGTGCCTGAGCTGACACTTTGTACCTGCCTGACATTGGAGCCTGAAAACATGCCTCCATAGCTCTTATGCCAAGAGCAAGAGCGACATAGATACATGATTTTGTCTCCATGTACACGTGTACTGACATATTTGTATTCACCATGATTTAATATGTATGTTGAATTATAGTGGTTTTCTTATGAACACACATATACTCTAACACATAGGTATCTAGTCTGACACAAGCTGAAACGGCCCTTAAAGACTCACTGTTAAGTGAAGCTTGCTAGGTTGCTTTGGGCTAGAGAAAGACAAGAGATAAGGGAAGAGTAGAGTCACCTTTAAGGGGAGAACAAGACTGGGGAGTCTTGGTCTACTTGGGAATAGTATTTATACTACTAGTACATGTGCACAGACCAAGCTATGCTACTGCTATATATAGTAAGTATCCTTAGTACTGGGTAATGTGAGGAAAGGGCATGTGCAATCATACATGCATTGTGTGCATGTATGTGGCAGCATGAGGCTGCAGTGCATATCTAATGTGATTGAGAAGCATAGATGTGGAAGATGAGATATGTATGTTGTGAATAGAAGTGATAGAGTGGAAATGAAAAGAATGTATGTGAGTGTGTAAAAGGAATAAAAGGGGTTGAAAGAAAAGAAAAATGTTAAGTCCAAATGCTTATCATAGTGATCATAACATTTTCCCCATCCTATGATCAAGTATCCTGATTGATCAAATGTCCTTGATATCCTGGATTCCCTCATCAGTTTCCAGGTCTGAAGAGGTAGGATTGCTGGCCTGTGAGGTTGGACTGCCAGACATATTCCCATCATTTCCAAAGGTATGAATGCCAGGTTCTCCCATGATTACCAGTAATGAAATTGGGTGCAGTTGGGAGTGTGGATGGAAGGTATTGAAGTCAATGGGATTTCGTCAGCAAAGAGTTCGAGTATAGTTCAACATGGGACTTGGATCTAGGTCCGCAATACTGACTTCCCATACTTCATCATTGGTGGGGGGTTTAAGGCCTGTTTCTGTCTCACAGTTCAACCAGTGTTCTGCTTCTTGTTTCCATTCAGTGAAGTCCTGTCCCCATGCCTCATCATTAACATAAGCAAAGTCCCAGTAGTGTTCCTATTCCTCTTGAGTAGCCCATTGTGCAGCCCATGCTTGGTGGCTTAGGGGCATTCCATAAGGGTAATTGCCGTTGTCTGACAAAGAGGAAGAGGAAGAGGAGGAGAAGGATGAGATGGTGGAGGGAAAGAGACCATGAGAGCGGGATGATTGGGAGTGAGGGACATGTAGATTCCTTTGTCAGTACCCTTCATCAAAAGGGTTAGGCATTGAGGAAGGATTCCTGGTAGGAAGTGATATATTGCATGTGATCTGGAGGAGGAAGGGTTTCAAGAAACCAAAGATAGCAAACATGAAACATAGTGGTGTCATATTGATTGGTGAGGAAATTGATAATAATGTTATAGAGGAAAGGAAAAGTCATGTAAAGGTGAAAAAGAATATAGATCTCGAGGATCCAGTAGGCAAGAAGGTTATGGAGTTTGATGTAGTTCATTGTGGGTTGTGAGATAATAGAGAATGGAGAATAAGTGCTGGCCTTATATATGTGCATTCCTCCAATCTATAGATTGACTTCCAGGTAATCAAAGGGGAGATGGCGAGGATTCGGCATGGTGAAGTTCTCATAGCCCCTGAATAATGAAGAAAATATTGTGGGGTCCATAGATAAGGCCCTAGGGGCAGAAGGGTGTGCCTTGTGAAAGTCAGAGATTGCATCCTTAGCATGTGTGAGATTAAATCTTGATTCCCATGTCCGATCTGTTTCATCATAGCCCTTCCAATGGACTAAATACTCAATGCAGTGGCCCTTGTATCGTGAATCGATGATGAAATCCACCTCATATTCATCATCATAGTCCTCAGTAACCAGAACCAGGCCAGGTTTGAATGTGGAATGCCCGGGCAATGTGTCTTTATATGGTTTTAATTGGGAGATGTTAATAACAGGATGGATCTTCATGGAGGAGGGCAGCCTGAGTTCTACAGCATTGGGGCCCATCAGCCTCGTGATTTCATAAGGTCTGAGCCAATGCTCAGTTAATTTACAAGAAGCATGTGTCAAACACAAGTTGGATGTGGATAGCCACACCTTATCACCAATTTGATATTTAGGGGCTTCAGAGCAGTGCTTATCTGCCTGTAGTTTCATGCAGTGCTGAGCCACAGATAAATTACTTTTTACTTGATCCAGCATGGTAGCCATGTGGTCAGTAAAGTCAAGGGCGGCCGGTGCCTTTGACTGGCGTGATTCAATGCCCATTTGGGGCTCATATGACTGTGTAACTGCGAAAGGGGACTTTCCTGTGGCAGTGGCTTTCTTTGTATTCATGGAGAACTGGGCAATAGGTAATCAAGTGGCCCATTCATCTTGCTTTTCTGAAGTAAATAGGCAAAGGAACTGCTGTAGTTCATGGTTCATACACTTTGTCTGCCCATCTGTCTGAGGGTAGAAAGACATGGATAATTTAGAGGTGATGCTGAGAGATTGGCATGGTCTCTGCGACCCAAATATGTATATTCTACACAACTCATCTCGGTCAATAATATTGAGCTTGTCGCCTCTCAATGTTGCCCATGTCAAATAGCATGAATGTAAAATGAATCTCAAGTGCCTTTCAACAACATTCATACTTTGTTCCTGATCCCCTCAATTGTCTTCACCTTTCCCCATGTTTGAATCTCATTTACTCAACCCTGAGCAATCAAGAGTAACAGATGTCCTGTTGATTCACTCTAGTATTATTGGCACCCCCACCTATTAACGGAATCAACCCCAAGACTGCTGGGATTGTAGCTCTTCCACTTGCTCATCAGGTGCCCTGCTGGGTCAAAGTGCTACATGCTTGCCCACATTCCTTCTCTTCTTCATGTACTTACATGGATGTATCATACTACATAAATACATGCATTGATTCCCATTCTGCATCACTACAACAGTCACACCAGTCCAAACAGCAGACATGTCGAGAACCATATAATGGATAAGGTCCATCTGATCCAGGAAATGTAACCGATTTGCTGTGTGCAGTGGTGTACTAACTCAGTATAGAATTCTTGTCTATTGGTGGCATGGTAGTCTGGTGTGAACTCTTTGTTTTCTCCTTGGAGGAAAGTGAGAAGATTTTAGTCACAGCCCAATAGATGGAAAGTAATTGGCCTTTCTTGATGGGATCTAATTCACCTGACAACATGTCAAGACGTGCTGCCAGATTGTACATTTCTCACAGAAGATCTACCTGATCATTTGCTTTCTCAAGGTTGAAATCTTTCTGGTGAATAGACACCTGTACATTCCTTTAAGCAACGGAATCTGACACAGCCATGGACACTGACTGGCTTGTGCTTGCAATCATTGCCACCTTCAGTTTCCATTACAATATACCGGGAGACAACCATATTGATGTCCAAGTAGATGGCAACAAGAAAAAACTTTTGCTGCAAGTCAGATCATAGAAAAAACTGCCCTGCACGCGCAGGGGCAGTTGCTTGAACAAGCATTCAGTTGCAGTCCATCTCATACTTATCCGAGATTACTTCACAAATGATGAAGGGAATCTGAAACTGTCGGAAGAAGACCATGCAATCGTTTTTGAGCACGAATTTTTGATAGGGATGTAGGGATTTAACACATAGGCTTTTCAAAAACATGGGAAAACCCCATGGCTTCTCCCTGCATCATTATTGGGTCATTAGTAATGACAAAGGGAAGTGGTACCCACTGCTGAAATGTTAAATTAGGAGAAGAAAAGAAGGGAGGTTGCACAAGGCAAACAGCGAAGTTGTTGCCCTTGACAGCTGAAGTTTCATAGATGACAAGTTTAGGCATGTCCTCATGAAGATTGCGGAGAACATTGTGGAATGTGGTGAATTCCCAAGAGCAGACCAATGCCGATGATTCAATTGATTCGGTTTCAACGGGTATAAAGATCTGATCAAACTGCATATTGAACTGCTTCTGTGCAAATTGATAATTGATGTCATCTTTGACACTGCTTGCCTGGAAGATCCAGAGTCAGCAATGAGAATATTGTGATATCTAGTGCATACCCTGTAGCAGCGTGCCTTTGCCAGATTATCCAGGATCTCCTTGAATGCACCTGGTAGTGTGGCGATATCCAGAGTAAGAATACCACCTCTCTGATTGTTTTCCACATCTACTGCTTTCCATGACCCAAGCTGCTCAATGGTGGCTTCTAGGCATTTAACAAGCTCAGCATGGCCGAGCCTCAGAGATGTGATAGCAAGCTCCACAGATGCTAAAATCAAGGTCAGTTTTCATTGGTTTGAAATAGGTCACTACATACTTTCATGGATAATGTGTGACAGTGCACTGTGCCACATGCTGTGTAGTTCCAGTGATTTCACATGCCATGTGGCAATGGCTTGTGAACGGGATACCTCTGCCTTGGCCCCTCACTTGTCTTCGCTTAGCTAAGTCAGGGGTTCTTCGGTATCCCATCTGGAAATCCCACTGCCCAATGAGCTGCTAAACACCCTCAAAGTCCTCAACTTGTATTGCTTAGACAGCAGAGCATGCCTGAACTGAAGGATTGATGTGACATTTGCGGAAGGGTTACAAGGGGACAAACCTTACCCCATGAGGAAAGCTAGTATCCTTTTCTGACAAGTGCTAGAGGACGCACCCGATTCAGCAAGACAACTAGCACTTCTTCTCAAGTGCCTGGGCTCAAATGCTTGTCTTGAACCAAGGCTTTTCCGGTGTTGCTTCTCCACCGAGGAGGATGCTTGAGATTCAGCATCTGACACAGATGCAGGATCCAAATCTCCAAAATCCCTAGCATCTTGGATCTGACTCTAAGCTCAGCAGAAAAGAAAAGGCTGAATGATGGAAGCACGAGTCGATGTTGGAAGATGAGCTGGAGAGGGGTTGTCCCAGTCCAGGAAAGGTGCCAAAAAACAACTAGACAAAAAAAAAAAAAAAGGAACATAATTTGAGTGATTCAGAATATCTCAATATACCGCTTAAGGGACAAGTCCTTGGTGACTAGATGGCAGATTCAAATCTCGCCAATCAAATGGCAAGGAAAAAAAAAAGACAGTAAACAATGCTGAGCGTGCAAGAATGCAAAAAAAAAGTTGAAGAGGCTGAATTGTATGCCGGTACAACTAGTGGAGCTTGCTGAGACAAGAGGAAGTAAGATCAACAAATAAAGAGACAACCGCAGTGGGATAGGTACAACATACGAAGGAAGTGAGGGAGTCGTCTGGACAGGTGCCGTTCCAGATGCAACAAGTGGAAGGTGAAATGATTGTAAGACCCCTGAAGACTAAGTCCTCAGGCATTGCAGAGACTTGAAGTCTGGAGCAGTGAGCAATCAAGCATGGAACCTGAGTGACAGGTGGAAGAAAGGAATCATCAAATACACATCATGTAGGGGGGATGATTTGGAGTGGAAGGGATGGTTGGCATGTGGTGCAATCACAGACAGAATGACCCCTAGAGACAGAGTCCTTAGGTACTGCACAGACTTGAAGTCTGGAGCAGTAAACAATCAAGTACAAAACCTGAGTTGCTCAACGAGGAGGTAAAATTGAATAGCTGCATGAGACGATATTCACTGGTATGAGCAAGACGACAACTTGCAATAGATCAGATCAGACTCACCATCTGAGAGATTGGCATTGAGGCACAGAACATGAATAGCTGCAAGGCAAGGGGCGACATTCGCGACTCAACCTACAGTAAATCAGGTTAGGCCCACTGTGTGACAGATTGGCATTGAGGAACAATGTATGAGCCCCAAGTACCCAGGAAGTTGTGATGACCTTAAAGTGTCTGGACAGAGGTACCAGTACTCAGTCAGCACGTACAACATGTTCTGGGTCCCTTTGAGACACTGAGTCTTGGGAGTGGTTGCAGGACACAAAGTCATATACCACAAAGGAGGGAGGTGTGACAGCATGCAGCCATTGGACAACACCTGAAAGTGTGCGAAAGTGTGCAAGCACAAGGACAAGCCTGTCACAGATGGATTGCGCACAACTGAAAGACCTGCATACTTCAAGACAACACCAGTTCTATCACTTGATAACCAATATTCATTCTCGAACATAGTCATCAACATGTTTCAATTGATGTGGTGATTCACCATGTCCACAAAGGTACTACATATTTACTACTAAGAGTAGCGGAAGGTGATACATGATGATAAAGCAGGAAAGAGTGTTTGTGAGAATTCATCGGCCTTTTATACTGGAATGAGTCCATCACTCTGGAGGCGGAGTTCAAATAACTGAATTTGTTCCAGTTTATAAGTTATCAACTGGGTTAGAAACTGTTTTTTCCTTCCACCTCTATGCTACTAATTGCTAACACATAGGTTGTACAGTACATAGACGTCGTTAAATTTCAATAAGACAATGATCGCAGGGAACACATCACTACTGTAGCAGTGAACGAGTGAGCAACAAAGTCCACCTTCAGATTCCACATTCATCGCCATTTACAGCATGTGGTGTGGTGTCCACACGTCCACACTACCCAATCATGTTCGTTCCAGTTTATATGCCTTCACATAACACTAGCCAACTTTCTTTCTCCCCCAACCTAGTACACATTCAACTTCCACCACCCATCTCATCCAGCGCAGAGCTTCGTGCCTTGTCTTCAATACCCTAGACTTAGACTCGGCAGTATTCCAGCCTGAATGGCTTCATGCCATAAGAGTCATTCCTCCTCTCCTTTCACTTGGTTGGCGTTCTTCAACACCAAACTCCCCATCTTGTGGTGAGTCTGATCTGATTACCACTTGTCATCTCACTCATGCCAGTGAAACACAGTCATTCGAATTTCCTCAGTGCTTTCCCTGCCACCTCCCTTCCAGCAATTCAAGTTTCATACTTGGTTGCTTGCCACCAGACATTGAGTCTGTGCAGTACCTAAGGACTTAGTGTCCCTAGGGGTCCTTTTATCTGTGTTCACACCACATCAGCCATCCCTCACTCCAAACCATCCCTCCCCCTCCATGCAATGTCTGTGCTTCCTGCTGTTTTGGTTCTGTTCAGACTGGCTTCTTGCTTCAAAGTTGGTGGCTCGCATAGTGGCAGTACGTTCATTCCATTAATGAATAAGGTCAAGAATTCAATATCAACATCTAGAGTTCAATGCCCATGACGCTCTTGTCTTTTCTCATCTCCCCCCTTTTGCCATCTCCTCTCTCAACTCCGGCTGGGTACCAAAACCTTTTATAAGCAGGAATGAGGCTGTGCAGGCTCAGGCAGATAGCCATTATGGCAAGGTCAATGTCTTCCAATGGCCCCAAGCTTTCTGTCCTGAATATCCATGGTCAGTTGCCATCCTTCACAATGTCTGCTGTTGGTCAAATTCTGCCAGGCTGTGGGCATGGTATGACCCAAAATACGAAGACTTCGAACAGTTGCCCGGTTTGTCCCTTGCAGTTGGCTTCCTCAAAAAGAACAAGCTGGACAACCCGAGAAGCCTGAACAGTGAGATGAAGAAGCAGTTCACCAAATACAAAAGGGCGCAGTGTTTCGAGAGGCCTAGCGATCAAGGCCTGAAGTTGATGCAACATGTCCAATTCACACGCAATCATCTGGAGCAATATCCTTTGTCCTGGCGCAACATCGTTGCATGCATCCCCAAGTACCAACAAGGTGTGCTGAAGTATCTCACATACTTCAACTTCTATGAGATCATTGTTCCCCATTGCAACAAACCAACATTTCCTTTCCCTAAGCTCAATCCGTTCTGAATGGGGCATTTACCAACAACCACCATGTTGCAGAGATGCTGTTCCATGTGGGTGTGCCTGTCTGATACATTTAATTTGACAACACAATCACAGACACCACTGTTATCAAGAAGATTGTTGACATGGACTCACCCAATGTCATTTGGGAGATGTACTCAGATCACATCCTGGTACTGTCAAGCCATTCTCTGTTTGCTATGCTGGCCCTGTCAGTCTCTTCCACCAAATCGCCTGTTGTTCCCACTATAAGGGAGAAGATATGAAGGCTTACTACATTTTCATGGAGACCAAGAAACTGGAAAAAAAGGAGGCTGGTCCTGCTACCATTTCCCAATGTTCATCCTCATCCTGTTTCAATCATGCCCAAGAAAGATGAGACCACACCCAGGAGAGGGCAAAAGCTGTACAGCCATGTAAGTAATCCCACTTGCTTAATATTTGCTATCAATACCTAACAATCTCTTACCCTTTTTATCATATAGACCCGAAACAGAGCCCTCGGGGGTCAGCTAGTGAGAATCGTAGCAAGTGGGTCGATCTGAATCACCCCCTCCTGCCCCTATGGCATCTCACTTGGTTGAGGCCCTTGCAACCAGAGTGCCATCTTGCAGGAATATTGTGAAGGGGACCATGGGCAGTGGATATCATTTCCTGAAACCTGCTCTCCTCATCTCAGTTCAGTCAGGGGAGACTCACAAGTGGTATGTAGTCAACTGGCTTATGTTGTGCCCTTGGTGGCTGGGAGTCATTGCCCAGCATTCCAAGATGCCTAGCCTGGTACCCAAACACTGGTGGGTGTTCCTGAACAGCCAGCCACAGGATCTTCGGACTGCCCCCTTGATCACTTGGATATTACAAACACAGAAGGTCACACTCGACTTTTTTGGCGATCTCCTCCCTGACATCGATCAGGGTGCATTGTGGGCAAAGGACAGGTTCGAGACATCAGTGGAGCCTCCGCCCATGTTCCTACAGGCTATTCTATGGGAGCTTGCAGAACTCAACATCCACACTGACCTCATGGTCCTCAACAAGTTCCTCGTACCTGACCTTTGGGAGCTGGGATCACATGACGTCTTCCCAAGGGAAGAGCTGTACAACAGCATTTTCACCTCGCCAGTGGTTGGGGGCACATGGGATGCCTCATTGCCCATGTAAGATTTGGGACTGCACCATGCCAGCCATTGCAATGCATTGTTCCTGTCGTTGATCAATGCATTGTGCTAGCTCATGTCAGTGTGGCCTGGTGCTGAGTTTGAGGCATATTTGCAGAAGTCAGTCAAGTCAGCCATGTCAGACAGAAACATGTAAGTGAGGATTTTGAAAAATTTGAGGTTTTATGTTTCTACGTTCTTCATCCACACTGGCTGACCTCCTGTGGTCCCTTGTTGTTTACCTTTCCTTGTCAGACCATGATATACATACAACTCTCCTCTCCTCTCCTCCATTTTTCTTTTATTTTTCCATGTCATTTGTCACTGCTCACATCGCCCCCTTTTGTTGGGTCCCTGGGATCCATCATGATGGTAGTTATGCTGTCCTGCTGTCCAATCTATTTATGCAGCAGTAATATAAATTCTTTTATACAATCCAATCTACCATCTGCTGTTTGCTAAGCCTTTCACAAGTCTCTTGGACAGTGTCGACATCTGAAGTTTTTAACCCAATTGCCATGCCAGTGCAGGGTAGCAAATCCAATCCTTGATATCACAGTATTGTAGTGGAAGTATAGTTGATCAGATTGTGAACAAGGTAAAGGTAAAAGCTGTGGCAACCTAGGACAGTGATCGCAAGTGATCACAGCAGGGACATGGCAAGATAGGGACTAATATACTGTACCATTAAAATTGATGTCACTGGCAAACATACAAATTTGCCTTAGAGAGGTTGGCTGACATCAGCCACGATGCATGATGAAGTGGAAATTTCGTCTTCAAGCCACGAATCATTCAATCCATCATCACACCATTGAGAAGTAGTGTAATGTAGTATGAATACATGAATGATTTAATGGTTAAATGGGTAAGCAGGGCAAATCTGACTACATGGAAACCAGAATCCATCTACCAGCACATCCTTTTGTTTTCTATGGTACTTCATAATTGGAAGAATCTCACCTGCATGCTCACCAACCAGAATAAGTGCATGTCTGTCCCTACCGCCAGTCAGGAGTGCAGGTTTGAGGAATTTGGCAGGGATATGGTGGTGTTCAAGCCCTGAACCCCTATTATGGCCTGGAATGGTGACAGAGACACACCCAACAGGGGAACATCCAGAAGATGCACAAAATTGGTCAGGACAGGTTGTCTGCACCACATGATGGTTAAACGATCCACCCTTGAATGACAGATCAACATTGAATGTGAGATGGTAGCTGGCAAAATTGCAAAATTTATCATTGAAGAGCCAAGAAACTTCACCTGGACAACATATTAGTAAATTGTCTTGCATACTCAGCACATCCATACTATGTTCTGAGTCCTGTGCTGTGGGCTGCATGGGGGTAGATAAATCAGAGGGTGTTATTGTTCATGCTGAGTCTTTTGCTGGGTCATTCAATAACAAGGGAAGCATTGATGTTTGTGGAGATGGAGGCGGTGTCTTCTTTACCTGTGCATTTGGTATCAACATGAATGATTTACCGATAACAGACATGAGTTGGTGCAGACAGCCTGTGTCCAACATTTCCCCAGTCAAATGGACATCAAAACTGACAAACAGGTCAAAAGGGTCCCAAAGAGCAGTCATAAAACCCATGGGGTAGCAATGTCATGATTTGGTATTTGCATGGTGTAATGTCCATACATAGATACCACATTCAATTTCTGACCCACTCCATTTAAAGTTGCCCAATGTCCCTTGAATTCACTACTGAGGATTCAGACTTCCTTGCTGATTGACTTGGATGCTTCGTGCATGATGAAGTTGGCAAACTTCACACACCATGTTATGGGAACAGTAGCCTAAGAATTGCACATGTTATTTTCAGAAGAAAAGAAGTAAAGAAGTACCCAGCGTGATACCATCCTGAAGCACCACATCAAGACAGGATTCAATCCAATGGATCTTGGTCACCACCCCTTGACAACTCCAGTGTTGTCCCCTTGCAACTCTGACTTCATCTCTAACGCCTACATCATACCCCTTTTCTTTCGTAAACTTGAGCATATTGGGGACTGGTGTGGCCACAATCTTTGAGACATCAATGCATGCCAAATTTGGGCCCAGGTTCCAGAAATGTTGGTTATCGGGTAGATCGTCTTCTGGGTCTGTGAAGACTGTGATCCAAACCATGTCACTGTTAATGCAATCAATATAACTGTGAAGGCCGCAGTGCAGGCCATTGATGACGTGCACCAAATCTCCCAGTTGTGGGCCTGTGGGCTCAGGCTCTGGGTGATGAAGAGACAGTGTCAGATCATTTGTTGACCACTGAAAATGGGGACGCCAGATCTCCACAAAGCAATTAGACCCCGAGATCTAATGAAATTTAAGCTATGAGATACTAACAGTAGTTAGTACTCACCTCACCCATCAAGTCGGTTGACAAACAGAGAACCACCTATTCCTCCAAGACCCTAACAACTGTCCCTGTGTAGCCATTTTTGGAACCGACAACAATCCAAAGATGATCTTCAAGAGAAAACACACGGCACTGCTTTAGGAGGGGGAGCTGATATGTTTGCTCATCTGAAACAAGGGTTACAGACCATTTGTCATGGTCAACAGCAGATACTGTTGCCTTTTGACCAAGAAGTTCAGTGGACAAGGAATGCACTATGTCCTCTTCTACCCAAAACTATGAAGAAAAGAAGACAGATGTTTCCTCTACCAAAGTGTTGTTGACTCTGACTTGTACATGGAGGAAATATTCCTCTGGATGTATTGAAGATCCTCACCTGGCAACAACAGACAAAGGAGACCAGTAAAGTAAAGTAAGAGGTATCTTTGTACTGGAATGCGGTGATGTCCCTTGAGTTCTCAATGACAGTAAGTTCTATGCCGGCATCATGGGTGGTTTGCCAATTGAAGAGAGCATGTATATTTTGTGGTCCATCCAGTGCTTCGTAGGGATAGTCACATGGCACGACCAAAACAGAATATATGTCTTTTTCGTGGCTGAGGATATATCCAAGGTTGTTCTTGTACTTTCCCCTCTTAACTCACACCCAACTTCGACATGGTAAGCTAGGTTCTTTGGAGAAAATATGACTGGCTTCTACAGCAGAAATGAGAACAATATCGCGGACTGTATCATGATGCAAAAGATTCTGAGTTTGATGAATCTCTAAGGGACTGGAGGCCTGTACATACAACCTTCTGGGAAGCCAAGGGCAGATCAGGGCAGCAGGAAGGCATGGCTTCAGGTCTCCAAGGACATAGCAAGTGGTGTGTTCTGGCAAAGATATGAGATCAATACTTGTACAATGGACCCATCGCTTATGAGAATGAAAATCAATGAAGTAGAACCGAATACCACCATCCCCTCTCTTGGGTAGTGCCAGAGAGGGATGAGCACCAGTATTATACCGACAGGTGATGTCATCCAGGTCTTCTGCAAGTGACTGCAGACCTAACCACCCTATCTCCCTCAAATATGGGGGGTGCATGCAAATTGCATCTGATTCGAGCTCTGTCTCATGCTCCTGGTCCTCATCATCTTCCTCGTCCTCATCCTCCGAGGCAGCAAGATCAAGATACCTGTCCATGGCAAGTTTGTGTCACTTGCAGGATTGTTTGGGTCCTTTGGAGGACTGTTGAGGCCGCTGACTACACATAACCAATGGCTGTGGCTCTCTTGTGCTCTCATCGGCCTTGTCAGTAAGGATGATCTCACAAGCAGCTGCCTCCTGAATGGCAATCTTGACCATGGAAACTAGATGCTCTTTGGTGGGATCCAAGGCAGCCTTGATTTTCTTGAAAGCATCTTTCCACTCAGTGTAGATGTAGTCGCCTTGGCTCGACAACCCCTTTTCCAGGTCAATAAAAGTGGTTGCATCGGCAGCCCACTACTTTACAAGGAGCCAGGCAGTGTGAGTTTCAATCAAGGATGGTATGTACTAATGGAATTCATTGATATCACCCGGAAGCAAATAATGATCAGACTTATGGTTGCAGATGGTGACAGCGGGATGCGCAAAGGGCTAGCAGCACAAGTCAGCATTGTGGATTCTGACAATGAGTCAACAGGTCTAGCATCCGTGCCCATGTCATAGGGGACTCACAATGTGTGGCACCGAGGAATGGGACTCAGGCACTGGGGAATGAACTTGTGGAATTGCAGGCTAACATGACAATGATTAGCATCTACTCACATCCAGAAGGCCACTCACTTGTGAGCACACTGAGCCACTCAGTGATGAGTTTTCACCCTGAATGATATAGCCTGGTCTGATTAATTCTCAGATGACGAAATTGTTAATAGTTTGGCCATACCTGCAACAGAAATTCAAACACGGAAGTGAATGATGTGAGGGGCGATGGCAAATGGAATGATCCATTCGTTTGGTGTTGAAGAACGTCAACCAAGTGAAAGGAGAGGAGGAATGACTCTTGTGGCACGAAGCCATTCAGGCTGGAATACTGCCGAGTCTAAGTCTAGGGTATTGAAGACAAGGCACGAAGCTCTGCGCTGGATGAGATGGGTGGTGGAAGTTGAATGTGTACTAGGTTGGGGGAGAAAGAA
>JBBPTD010000475.1:0-25321 GCA_038093895.1 Boletus aff. mottiae
AGGTCAAGAAGAAGTTGTGGCACAGTCCGATCAAGGCAGACCGATGGTCCTGTGGGCTGGTTCTTCTCTTCCTACTCGGTGTGTCCGGCAAAGAGGACATATCCCTGAAGAGATTTGCGAGGAACTTGATGGCGCATGATCCCAAGGAGCGGCCATCGTTGTTTAAATGGGATAGGTATTTACCTCCACCGTTCTCGGACTCTGACGCAAGGAAGACCTCGCAGCTCCGTCGGGACCGAGTGGAAGGCGACGGAGCCAAATGTGAAGAAGCAACGACTTGACTCAGGTCTATAGGGTGGATTACGGGATCATTATGGTCCGGGACTCATGGCTGGGGTGCCCGTCGAACTTGTGAAGTAGCCACCTCTTGTACCAACATGACGATTGTATGATTAGCAATGCGGATGCGATTTCATGATCATTGCATGAAAATAACAGAACTGCTAATCAAGGCTGGCTCCAGCGCTTCGATGCGGAATGGAGACGAAAAACTACCCATCGAACTCGCCGTGGCCCGCTTACACCATTCCGTCGTGGAATCCCTCTCCTTCACGTCACACACCGTCCCCCCCGACATCTTATTTACTTCTTGAAATGTACTCGCGTCGACGAATCTGCTGTCGATGCGTGGTTCATCCCGCCGGAAGCGGTCCTCAAGATCTTGTCCTCGTGCGCACGACGCGATGGGACGTACGCCGCTCGAGCTTGCGGATGTCCATGACTATTGCGAGGCCGCGGACTACCTGCCTCATGTCAAGCCGCTCCTTTCGCGACACGTCACCCCGCTGAAACGCATGCGACGGGGGACCTCGAGCTTGGTCTCTGTGACGAACCAGCTTCAAACAGGAAACAGGCATACATAGGCTCGACATTATGGACGGGTACCGCATGGTCAACGAGCTCACAATAATTATTTCTTTCGTCAACAAATTTCGTCCAAGTTGATAGTGTCAGATTGTCCAATGTCTACGTCCTGTATAGAACCGTTAGCGATCGCATGGATAAATCAATTTTCACTTACATCCTCCTTGTTTGAGGTTTTTGGCAAGTGCAACCAAACGACGGCACTGTCTGTTGCTCGTTTCTTAGAGTAGAGTTAGAACGAAACTCACGCCTACCATGACCAGGATGGAAGAAGGGTCATCGATCTAGTAGAGCAGAACAGCGCGTCATTTTCCGAAGACCTGCTGACCTGCAACAATGACTCGGATTCTTCGCGATGCACATCCACTGAGGCACATATGAATAGCAGGATTGATCCTTGTCGTCGCTAGTGTCTCTGCTGGCCAGATTTTCTACGAGCCTGAGCGCGTATTGTGTCGTAGGCGACAAGTCAAATTTCGCATGGGAAAACGCTGACACTCAAGTTGAAGCTTGAACGTCGAGTCCAAGAAAGTAAATCCATTCCGTTCACTTGAATGAAGCGACATGAATCATCATTCGAAGATCGAGGAATAATTGATCAGAGGCAGAGGCAATAGCAGAATGCACCACCCGGTACGTACATATGTTTAACGAGATCGACGATCGACGATGACACTCATGACTTATCCTTTACACAGGGTGGAAATGGTGAACGTCATGAGCACGTTTCATCCTGCGTCTTCCTTGAACATGCTGGGTCGACCGTGGTCAACTAGGTAGCACTGTTCGACACGTGTCACTGCAGGCTTGCCCACACGCGGCCGACATCCCACTCTTTTCTCAAACCACCACGTCGGATCAGTTCTGTGAGCCAGCATGAAATCGACTCAAGGTACTTTCGTCTTCTCTTTCGGCGTGCACGATAGTAATTCGATGACCGTATATATTTCCAGTTTACCGTGTACGCTCGAGAGCAAAACCCGTCGTCGCCAGGTTTAAGCAAATTTCTGCAGCTCGTAGGCATGCAAAAGGTGCTTGTTTTATCATGTCTATGCACAGACCACTGAATAAAGCGTCTATTAGTTGAACAGCCGCGCGCGCTGGCAATATCCCTTGTTCCCATGTTTGAGCGAGAATGCGGGACTGGTGACACTGATGAGACGATCGTTCTTGATCGTCAAGCAATAGAACCTTGTCCCCCTAATTCCTCTTTGGCCGACTTCGCAATTCACCTTTGTAATTGGTACGATCAGATTGGAGCTGCAACGGTCGTCGAGGAGCGTATTGGTCTCACACGAGAAGGGATCAATCTTTGCCCACCTGGGCACCCCGGTCGACGTATGGTTTTAGCAATCATTGCACATGAACTTGGCACTCGGTACGGTCAATTCAATGTGATGGAGGACCTCAACGAAACTATTGTCCTCGAGCGAGAAGCACTGAAGTTTCACCCACGGGGGCGCCCCGATCGCTGGGTGTCATTGCAAAGTCTAGCATTCCGTCTCATTACCCGCTACAAGCAGCTCTTGAGAATGGTGGACCTCGATGAGGCCATTGCTCTTCGTCGAGAAGCACTCGAGCTTTGCCTGCAGGGGCACCCTGGTCGCTCCATGTCCTTGAATAACCTTGTAGCTGATCTATCGACTCGGTATAGGCAGCTCCGAGAGATGGCAGACCTCAATGAGGCCACTTCACTCTGCCGAGAAGCACTCCAGCTTCGCCCGCAAGGTCATCCTAGTTATTCCACATCTTTGAGCTTCCTTGCAGTTTGTCTATCGACTCGCTACAATCAACTCGGGACAATGGCGGACCTTGACGAGGCCATTGTCCTCGGCCGAGAAGCACTCGATCTCCGCCCGCAAGGACACCCTGATCGCTCCATGTTATTGCAAAGTCATGCATTCCATCTCTCTTCCCGCTACAAACAGCTCTGGAAAATGGTGGATCTCGATGAGGCCATTGCTCTCCGTCGAGAAGCACTCGAGCTTTGCCCGCAGGGACACCCTGGTCGCTCCATATCTTTGAATAGCCTTACAGTTGATCTTTCGACTCGCTATAAGCAGCTCGGAGCCATGGCGGATCTCGATGAAGCCATTCTGCTCGGCCGAGAAGCACTCGAGCTTCGTCCGCAAGGACACCCTGATCGCTGGGTGTCTTTGCAAAGTAGCGCATTCCATCTCTCTTCCCGCTACAAACAGCTCTGGAGAATAGTGGATCTCGACGAGGCCATTGCTCTCCGTCGAGAAGCACTCGAGCTTTGCCCGCAAGGACACCCTGGTCATTCCACGTCTTTGAATAACTTTATAGTCGACCTTTCGACTCGCTATAAGCATCTCGGGGCGATGGCAGACCTCGATGAGGTCATTTCGCTCGGCCGAGGAGCACCCGAGCTTCGCTCGCAAGGACACCCTGGTCGTTCAGCGTCTTTGATCAACCTTGCAGATCACCTCTCGACTCGCTACAAACAGCTCAGGATGATGGTGGACCTCGATGAGGCCATTGTCCTCGGCCGAGAGGCACTCGAGCTTCTGCCACGAGGAAAGCCTGATCGCTCTGTGTCTTTGAACAACCTTGTAGCTCACCTCTCGACTCGCTACAAACAGCTCGGGACAATGGCGGATCTCGACGCGGCCATTGTCCTCAGCCGAGAAGCACTCGATCTCCGCCCGCAAGGATACCCTGATCGCTCCGCATCTTTAAACAGTATCGCATTTTATCTCTCGACCCGCTACAAACAGTTAGGGACAATGGCGGACTTTGACGAGGCCATTGTCCTCGCCCGAGAAACGCTCGAGCTTTGCCCACAAGGACACCCTAGTCGCACCGTGTCTTTGGTCAACCTTGCAGATTATCTCTCGACTCGCTACAAACAGCTCGGGGTGATGGCGGACCTCAATGAGGCCCTGGTCCTCGGCCGAGAAGCACTCGAGCTTATGCCACGAGGACACCCTGATCGCTCCGTGTCCTTGAACAACCTTGCAGTCCACCTCTGGACACGCTACAAACAGCTCGGGACAGTGGTGGACCTCGACGAGGCCCTTGTCCTCGGCCGAGAAGCACTCGAGCTTCGCCCGCAAGGACACCCTGATCGCTTCGTGTCTTTGAATAACCTTGCAGGCCACCTCTCGTCTCGCTACAAGCAGCTCGGGACCATGATGGATCTCGATGAGGCCATTTTCCTCGGTCGAGAAGCACTCAAACTTCTCCAGGAAGGGCACCCCGATCGTTCTACGTCTTTGAACTGTCTTGCAGTTTATCTCTCGACTCGCTACGACCATCTCAAGACGATGGCGGATCTCGACGAGGCAATTGTCCTCGGCCGAGAAGCACTCGAGCTTCGTCCGCAAGGACACCCTGATCGCTCCGTGTCTCTGAACAACCTTGCGGCTCATCTCTTGGCTCGCTACAAGCAGCTCAGGGCGATGGCAGACCTTGATGAGGCCATTGTCCTTGGCCGAGAAGCGCTTGAAATTCTTCCGCAAGGGCAGCCTGGTCGTTCTACGTCCTTGGACAGTCTTGCAGTTTATCTCTCGACTCGCTACAAAGAGCTCGGGGTGATGGCGGATCTCGACGGGGCAATTGTCCTCGGCCGAGAAGTATTGGAACTTCGCCCGCAAGGACACCCAGATCGGTCGGGCTCATTAGAGAATCTTGCAAGCGACCTCTATACCCGGTTCATGCAGTCAAGAAAAGTAGAAGACAAGGAGGCTCTATTCGGTCTCTATGCTAGGCTGGTAGATGTACCTCAGATGGTGTCTTCAACGGATCTGTCCACTGCTCGAGCATGGATCCGCATGGCCGAAGAGTTCCAGCACCCATCAACACTGCTTGCATATGAAACATCATTGCGATTACTCGTTCATCATCTTGCTGCATTGCCATCCTTACCTCAACATCTTGATATCCTCAAGGACCGTACATCCTCACTCGCAGTGGACGCATTTTCAGCTTGTCTTCGTAGAGGTGCTCCTGTACGTGCTGTCGAGCTTCTCGAACAAGGGCGCGGCGTCTTCTGGAGCCAACTCAGTCGCCTCCGTTCCCCGCTTGACGATGTCGTGGCATCCGGCCCTGCGGGAAGGCTTTTAGCAGACGAGTTCATGCGTCTGGCCTCTCTCATTCGCACTACCCTCGATTTATCTGGTGCAGATCAGCATGAACGTCTGTACCATCTCAACGTTGAAATGCAGAGAATCGTCACCGATATTCGCGACCTACCTGGTCTCTTCCACTTCCTTCTTCCTTCGCTGTTCTCGGAGCTGCAATGCGCCGCCATTAAGGGACCTATTATCATCATCAATGCGAGCAAGTATAGCTGTGACGCGCTCGTTGTCTTACCTGATCAAGATCCGGTTCATATTCCACTGCAGATCACACAAGAGAACGTTCGCGACCTCTGTAAGGGACTCCATAGCTCAACTGAGCGCACAAATAAGGGAGACGTGACGAGGGAGCTCGGGTCCCTCTTGCGCACTCTCTGGAATCAACTTGTTTCGCCTATCGTGGAATTTCTTCTGACGATGCTTCCACTTCGGTCCCGTATCTGGTGGTGTCCCACAGCTGAGTTCTCTGCCCTACCCTTGCATGCTGCTGGTCCGTATAGGAAGGGTGAACGGAATCTCAGTGATCTTTATATCTCGTCGTACACCCCCACCTTGAGCGCTCTCATTCATGCCAGACGGCCTAGTTCATCAAATCCTGCGAGCGCCGGGAAACACTTCCTTGCCATTGGTCAGGCGAATGCCATTGGCCAGACTGAACTCTTTTCTGTCCGCACCGAACTGGCCAATATACGTCAGCGCATTGGTGACCTCACCAGATTCACGCAAATCGAGGGTCCTGAATCCTGTATTTCACGTGTCGCCGGAGAGCTTGGCAAGCACGAATGGGTGCACCTTGCATGCCATGGCCTCGCCAACCGAAAAAGCCATTTGAATCCGCGTTTGCTCTCCACGACGGCCGCTTCACGATCGAGCGGATCATGCGGTGCGAACCAGAAAATCCCCAGTTTGCGTATCTCTCTGCATGTCATACGACCGTCGGCGACGAGGAGAGTCCTGATGAAGTGATCCACCTCGCATCGGCGATGCAGTTCGCAGGGTTCCGTTCTGTGATTGGCACGATGTGGGCGGTGGACGATGCGGAGACGAACAAGATCACGTCGACGTTTTATAAACATGTGGTGGACGAGTCTGGTCGTTTGGACCATACCCGCGCAGCGTTCGCGCTGCACAAGACGATGAGATCGGTCAATGTACCGCTCGATCAACGGATGTTGTATATACATCTAGGTGCCTAGCTATAGTCACGTACCTCCAATGAAAATCGTGGTATGTGATCCTTTGATTTCTTTCTACGAATCAGGAGGCTCATGGACCCATTTGGCCCGGCTCCACTGAACGTCGATTCATATTGTATAGCAGAAGGTAGGTACGTTCTGGTCACAGGGTGAATGACTTTGGTATCCAAGGGAATGTCTAGGGTGAGCGGACAGAATGCGAGTGAGAGTGAGCGACGGCAATGGTGAAAACTGGGTAAAAGCCTAGTGAAAGTTGGAGTAATTGCTATGGGGCGATGTCGACATAATAATGCACACAGTGGTTTTTCTACTACGCTGACATCAGGGTCGTCGGGCCCACATCCACATCTTCAGACAGTACGTTGCATCCCTTTGTTTCATCCCATTCTAGGTCTTTCCGCTGTCTTTCCTTACATATGTGACAGTGCCCGCTAACACTTAATTACTCTGATTCTTGTTCCCCCACGACCACCATATGTGGCGCCATCAACCACTAACGTGAAACTAATATATTGTATTATGCAATTTTTTGACACGGGTCAGTGGAACGATTCTGTCATCGTGTGAGCACCGTGTTTGTTTCCCAGCTCCCTGATGGATCCCATGTGCTATCTGGCCGTGCGACGACCAGTAAATCCACCACCATGCTGTCCAACGTGCTTGCAATCGGTGTTGGATTGGCGGAGTTGTTGTCCCAGATCCCCCTGTTTGGCGGCACTTTTTGGCATGCACACTCAAACAAGGGAGTGATCACGCCGCAGCTATCGACGTTTATCGAGCACACGTTGGCGCTCGAACATATTACTGGGCTCTCTGTCGCTGTCGTTCATAAACAAGGCGAACCCGAGTTTCACACGTGGGGACACCGGAGCGAAGATGGGGATGAGGTGACCCCAGAGGTGCGTCGTCCATTCCATTCGTCGTTGCACCGCACTGACGCTGTGCGTACAGACACGCTTCCACATGGCCTCTGTCTCCAAAGCGTTCTGCGCCACCGCCCTCGGTCTACTGATAGACGACTTTGAGCATGGACGGAATGTGACGGTGTTGCCGACTGGGGTGACCGAGTTGACGTGGCATACGCGTTTGCGGGACGTGTTGCCCGGTCCGGGGGATGGGGGATGGGCGCTGATGGACACGTGGGCGTCGGAGAGGGCGAATTTCAAGGATATTTTGGGGCACGTGTCGGGTGTACCGCGGTGAGTGTATGCGCTCTTGTCGTCCTCGGCCGACTTGTCTCCTTTCATCCCTCGTTCCTTGTTCCTTGTTGCTGATGCCATTGTTTCATTTTCATGTGACGTGTATGATAGGCATGATGCTGCATATGGACCGTCGGATACGCCGTTGGATATGATTGGGCGGTTGAGATACCTACGACCGGCGTTTGAGCTGCGCGAGCAATGGTCGTACAACAACATCGTACGTGCTTGGAGCCTCGTGTGTGTTGTCGAACGATCCATGATCAAACGATTCGGGGTAGATGTACATGGTCGTTGCGCATGTCATCGAGACGTATGCGGGCCAGTCGTACACGTCTTTTGTGCAAGAACGGATATTTGCACCGTTGGGCATGACGTCGACGACGTTTTCGCCCGCCGAGGCCGAGGCGAGTGGTCAGATGACGCATGGGTGGACGAGGGAGGGTAGGAGGGTACCCGAGTGTTTCAATGAAGAGACGGCGTTTGCGATGGCGGGTCCAGGAGGGATCATATCGAATGCCATCGATATGGTAGGTCTCTTTGAGGTGTAATGATCATGTTGCTCACCGGACGCACGGATAGGCCAAGTGGATCTCGACATGGATCAACGAGGGCGTTTACGACAACCAGACTGTTATTCCAGACTACGTATACAAGAACGTATCGTATTCTTACTCTGTTTCTATCGACCACCCAACCGAACGGGAACACTCGATCGTTGGATATGGCATGGGTTGGGGCCGTTTTTCTTATCGCGGACACGACGTGAGGATTGAATCTCTCTTTCTCTCATGTCCGATGGCTAAAGACACTTTAGGTGGTCCGGCACTCAGGCGGTCTTCCAGGGCTTTCTACGTTTGTCTCTTTCCTATCGAGCGATGAGATCGGTGTGACTCTGTTCGCGAATGGTGAGGACAAGGCTGAGCCATTGCAGCTGGTTTTTGAACGCATCCTTGATTCTGCCTTGGGTCTGACAAGCTCCCTGAGTCATGCAAGGTTGGCATGTGTGAATTCCTTCGAGCCCTCGACACGACTGACGAATGGCATGGTCCAGTTCTCCCTCTCGTAGCGCCACCCAGACAGAGCCCGATGCTCGGAACGCGACGTTAGCATTGTCTTTGGACGCGTTTGCTGGGACGTATACCAATCCTGGATACGGACCGTTGACGCTATGCAGCCCATCGAGCCCATCGACCTATTGCACCAAGGTCCAATCCGATTTCTCCATCGTGGATAACGCACAAGACACCGGCGCAAGCGTTTCCGACTCCAAGGATCTCCTCGCCGCGTGGCCCCGCGTGTGTATCTCACACGTCCGCATGCGACACCAGCACAATGTCGTCTTTGACGTGTATTTGACGTCCCTGTACCCCAATGGATATGGCAAGGACACGACGCCGTTTGCCACCACAGAGGGGGAGATAGGGACTGCGAATGGGGTGGCGGAATTCGTCGTGGAAGAGGGTAGGGTGGTGGGGTTTGGGTTAAGTGGGTTCGTGGGGCATGTGACGGAGCGGGCAAGGACGTACGAGGGTGTGCGCGATCGAGCGGAGGTGTGGTTTGATAGGGTCTGAGATCATCCCAGCAATTCCCTGTTTCACGGAGACAATAAATCCGGATCGTCCAGTAGCTTCCAACTCATCACCGCATTCAGAAGCGGCTCGGCTTGTGGGGAGAGGGGGGTTTGGGGGCTTAGCTGATTTTTTTCGTGTAATCAAGTCCACCGCGCCATGATCCATCGAGGAACTGCCAGCATCATGATGACCTCCGTTTCATCCACTCGCCGTCACCGGCCGATCACGATGCATCCAGCGCACTCCGGAGGTCGGGAGATGTGACTAGTACCTCAAACCTTCCTGGGCAATCGAGTATAATTGTTTCGTCCCTTCTCGTTCTTTGACCTTTTCATCACCTTTTATACTTTGCCTCTGTTTCCGCTTGAAACGACTCAACGCAAAAAAATCTCACCACCAACCGCTTGTCAGACGTAACTAGTTTCACTCTGTACCATCCCTGTATTGCCTCCCGAAAAAAAACGAAAAAAGAACGGGTGGGGGGGTTGGAGATAAAAACATCTACTTACATAACTTATAAAAGCGATAGCCAACTTAAACTGTGAGCTGTTAGCGTGCAAGCAAGATTCGTTCCGACCCTCCGTCGGCACTCCCAAGTATTTCACTGCCACGATATGTTTGTTCCATCCTCCCCAAGGTCAATCGCCAAGTCGTACACCACGAGTTCCTCCGCAGAAGCGCTGTAATTCCATGTGTCCACCGGTTGTCCCTGCACCGTGACCATACAAGGTCCTGTCGCGCCTAGAATGGTGACCATGGCCAACTTGGACTCGACCACGTACGTCCCGCACGTCTTGATCGTGAGCACACTGTTTGCGACGTCAAACGTCACCGTCCGGTTCGGCGTCGGAGGCGGACTGATCCCGTCGTCGAGATACGCCGTGCCAAACGCAGACCCTGTTTTGCTCAGAGAAACGAGGAGTGCATACGGTCCTGCCCGCGTCTCAGCGATGGTGTATGCAGGGCAATGGTGCAACAACAATGCCGCGTTGTCGCGAATGTGGACGTTGATGTGGCCGATCGGGGCGTCGAGCGTAGTGAGGTCGCCAGGGGTCGCGTTCACGACAGCATGGGTGTACCAGTTACGCCAGACAACGTCCCCTCGTCCCGGAAAGATACCTGTCATCGAGATCAGTGAAGGCGATATGTAGGCTAGGATGGGTTACGTACCCTCAACCGTCGTTGCGCCTGGTGTCAACACGGGAGTGACTAGAATATCCCTGCCAATTAGCCACTGTCTATCGATTGCGAACAACTCGGGTTCGTCCGGGAACTCGTAGAACAGGGCATTGATGGTTGGTAATCCCGCGAGAGAAGCATTAGCAAAGAGAGTGTACTATCGTACGGAGTGGTCAGTTCACGGCACCTCTACCATGGTACATAGTACGTCACCCACCCAGTAGGGAAGAAGGGCGTAGCGAATCGCGATAACAGTCCGTGACGCCTCCGCGACACTGGGCCAGCGGTAAGGTTCCTGGGAGATCGCACCGAGGGTGTTGTGGTTCCTGTAAAATGGCGTAAAAGCGGAGAGTTGCATCCAGCGATTGCACAATTCCTCATCCGTATTATCATCTGAAATACAGAGTGAAAAGGCGACTCTCCACGTGGCACAAGAGACGACACATACAGAAGCCACAGGTGTCTGCACCAACCATCGGGATCTGGTAGATCTGGAACTGAAGAATTCCCTGGATACTGAGGTACATGTATTGCCATTTGCTATAGTTGTCGCCGAGCTGGGAAGGGTGCATCGTACAGGTTGAGTGGCATCGGATATAACATGACTCACCCAATGTCCAGTCCACTTCCCTGAGGAAGGGAAGGTCGACCGACTGATTAGGAAGGGGCGTTGAGTTGGAGAGAGCTCCTTCAGCGCGAGATATGTCGTTTTCTCCTCCATCAGTCCAAACATGTTGTGCACGTCAAGTTCCACATAGCCACCTTGATGAGTGGCGTTCGTCGCGAGTGTGTGGTTAGAGAGAGGCCCGAAACCTACAATGCTGGTGAGCCTAATTTGGAATGTCATGAATTGAGTCACCATTATGGATTTTATAGGGTGGATCATTGATGTTAAATCCAGCTTCCTGACCGGCAGCTATGTCTCGTTTGACAACAGTCGTCGTCGTCGAGTTCGTTGTACACGAATTGGTCGACACGCCATCAATGGTCATGTTTCCACTCGTACCCCATTTTGTCGCGTTGTAACTGGTGAAGACCTGAGAAGCTCGCTTGTAAAGGTATATGACGGACTATACCATTCTGGCCATTTCTTCAAAACTCTCCCAGACTCGTCCAAGGGTATTAACGCGGAGAAATTGGCACCGGTTCCACTATACTTGCCTTGGTTATCACCGCGAGATTTGAAACCAAGCGATAACCTACCAGGAGTTAGCGCAAAAAGAGCTTGCCTCGTTCATGTCAAGCCATATACCAGAGAAACCTACTCCAAGTTCGCTCCAGTTATTCAGTGCTTCCGTCCAGAACGACTGCATGTTCGCACTGAACCAGTCAGGAAACACCTTCAAGAACCCGAGTTTAAGAACCATTAAACACGCAGCAATTAGACATACAGTATACCCTGGCCACACTTGACCTATGTAAAGTGAGCCATCCGGATTCTTGATCCAAACGTCTCTGCAACGGATCAGAGGGTATGACAAGGGTGCCAGAGAAAAGGGCATACTCCTCTACGCCCCTCGTGAATGTATCGTACTAAAACATAGGATCACTGAAAGCTTCGTGGACGAAAAACATGAAACCCACCACGTCTGTCGAATTAACACTGACGGCAATCGCTGCATCCACGATTGGGATGTCTGGAAGAAAAGAACTAAAAACTCGATAAATTCTGGTAAACAATCCGTAACCCACAGTATTGGTTGTTCGCAGCCTGTATGCTTCCCATCAGAAGGTTGACAACCGATGACCACGACTGTGTAACCCACCAATTCGTTAACAAACCTTGCGACTTCGTCCGCGGGGAAGTTCACAGGGTCTATCGTGAAATCCCGATGTGCATGATACAAGTCGATATCAGTCCATTGCACTGTGAAGGCAGCGGACATGTGAGACAACGACAACTCAGAGCCAATGATCACAACCGATTACGGACCTTCTAGCGGAATATTGGCTGCACGCATGCGTGCAACAACGTCTTTCACGTCCCAAATAGTGTTATAACCCCAACTACCAATAATAGCTTCAATCGTGTTGTTGCAGAGGAGACAGAATAGAACGCACCGGCACAGATGGAACCCAAAGCCCCAGACAGGTTGCCACATTGGATACCCAATAATAGCACCATATTGTGCGATCACATCAGAAGGAGTCGGTCCAGAGAAGAAATAAAAATCCAGGATTCCACCTATCATGCGATATTCGATGAACGACACGCTAGAATCTGGTGGAGTCTGGAGAAGGATGTCAACTCCTGCTGAGCTTGGATAGCTTGAACTTTCTATTCGCGTAGTACTCGAATGGCGTCACATACCTAAGCAACAATACACCAGAGGATGTCGACTTGTTGGTAATTTCGTTGAAACGGTGCTCCATGTAGATCGGATGGCTACCATACCTGAATCCGAGGATGAACAAATGATGAGACAACTATCAAGCAAGCACAAACATGTTTTCGTCGATAGGATCTTTGATGTCTCGGTTCCAGTTCGTTTGGATAGTGCCAGTGCCACCGTTAGTGCCCATGTCACGTCTGAACCCACTGCTCGCAATTGCCTCTCCGAGACCGTATATGTTGGCATCATAAGGAAGTGCGGACGCCACCTGGAATGTGGGAATCATCCAACTCTGTCGCATGTGCATCGTGCATGTAAATCTTACCTGGAGATATTGATCTTCAAATATAAGAGGAAATGCGTCAAAAGCCGGGCTAGAAGAATTGAGCGGTGCTATTGGGGTTTGCGGTAACGAGGATATTCTAGTGTCGAACAGCGGCATCGCATCTGGCTCGCACCGACGTGTGATCCAGAACGCAAAGGGAGATGGGTCATAGTTGAACACCAGATCGGAAATACTCGTGTACGACTCTGCTGGCGCAGAGGGCCTAGCAATGACTGATTCTGGGATGGTAAACTGCTCTTGAGCAGTGTCAAAGATTTTGACACGAAGTCTATCGCGTGTGAGCTTCACTGTTACACGGATATGTAGGCGAGGAGAGACCTACGTAGATGATGATTGGTAGGTGACTTGGATTGTCAGCTCTGCGATGTCTTGACCGAACGCGTTGCAACCAGGACCTGCCAAGGTAAGCTGGGCGGTCAACCCGTTGCTAGATTCAACCAACGAGCCCAAGGTGTAGCCTTGCAAAGTTCTAGTTTAGCGTATCGCCCATTTGCACTCGTCAGAGGCCTGACGCACCTGGACAGTTTGTCACGTTCATAGAATACGCTGGAAAGATGTCGTCAGACCATGCACAGGTCCGAATTCGGGGCAGGAAAAAAAACAGACCACTGGCCACTGACGCCGACATCGACGCAATGCACAAAACACCATGCAGCCCAAACCGTCTCAGGGAGAACATCATGGCAATAACAGAGGGTACCCTGGTGTTGGCCGCTTTTATACCGCAACCCCGGATACGTAAATCAGCCGACCCTTATTCTTCTCGGCGGTCCATATGCCAGCGGGCCATGTGGCCTTCGATACGAGACGATACGCGAAGCTCTCAGCCCATTTCAGGTACCGTGGCCGCCGCCGTGACTCGTACGCGAACATATGATCCAGCATGACCCTGAAACTTGAAGTCGACCCCAGCACTCTGTACAAGTCTATCCAGTAACTTGGTCTGGTAAATTCCATGCATCAGCTCCCTGCATTACATTTGCAAGTGGGTCTCGTACCGCCAACCATCAGCTAACGAGAGGGCTTGTTTCGAGTTGGCAGTCGGCTACCTGCAGATAGGGTCTTGAATTCCCACTCTTAATCTAGATCCTGTACTGTGGTTCAACCTCAGTTTGGATCCTGACTCATATGTGGTACTTAGTGTTTTACCTCAGGACCTACCAGGATGACGACACGCGTCAGAAAGTTTGAGGCCGAAGCGCTGAAGTCCCATTGGACCGTTGGCTACATGATACTAAATAGAACTAAATAGCACAGTGAAGTGACACACTTGCCAGCACGCAACAGGGTGATTGCCACTAGCAGCCGCCAACGCAAACAGTGCCAATGATTTAGAGTTTCAGATAGGATACACTCCGGGGGTGGCAGAGCTTGAGTTTAAACCGGGAAGCAATAATGTATAGTATATCTGATAACGGTTACTCATGACTGGCGAGTACGAGCAATGCAAAGCGAGCAGAACGAACGAGCACATAATACAACTGCTAGGCACCAATGTGGATATATAGAATCTGCTGATCAAGTGGTATACGCACGGATTTCATCGTCTTGTTCAGTGCAAACGCTGCACGAGTATGATCCAAACGACCAGACCCGTCCACCATATGTTTATAAAACGTCGATGTGATCTTGTTCGTCTCAGCATCGTCCACCGCCCACATCGTCCCAATCACAGATCGAAACCCAATGAACTGCATTGCTGACGCGAGGTGGATCAGCTCGTCTGGGCTCTCCTCGTCTCCGACAGTGGTATGACACGCAGACAGATAGGCGAATTCGGGATTCTTCAAGTCGCACCCGATGATCCGTTGAATCGTAAAACTTCCATCGTACAGCGCGAACGCCGACTCGAATGGTTGCGTGCGATTTGGAAGACCATGACACGCAAAGTGGACCCATTGGTTTCTGCCAAGCTCTTCAATGACCCTAGATGTGCATGATTCCTCTCCGTTTATGTACGTGAATGTGAATGTGGCGACGTTGCTGACGAGGTGGCCAATATTTTCCAGTTCCGTGCCTACCGACAGGAGCTCCCTCCCGCCAGCTGATTTGGCTTGACCAACGGCGATGAAACATTTCCGTTCAGCCGTGGAACTTGATTGCTCGCACCGTCTGGCACGAATAAGGGCGGTCAGGGTTGGGGTGTAGGAGGAGAGGTAGATATCAGGGAGATTATGTTGACCCTTCCTAAACGGACCAGCAGCATGCAAGGGAAACACGGAGAATTCGCCAGTGGGACACCACCAGATGCGTGATTGGGGTGGATATGTTGTACAGAGGAAATCAACGATGGGCAAGACGATCCGTTCCCAGAGTTTGCGTAGGAAGGCTGCGAGTTCTCTCGTTACGTTAACCCTCATGGCACGCACCGTCAAGGCACGCAGGTCCGCAGAAAGGCCGCGAACATCCTCCTGGGTGATCTGCAATGGGATATGAACAGGGACACGGTCTAGCAATATGACAAGCGCGTCACAGCTGTACTTGCTCGCGTTCACGATGATGACAGGTCCCTCACTAGCGGCGCGCTGGAGATCCGAGAAGAGCGAGGGAAGAAGGAGACGGGAGAAACCAGGGAGCTCGCGAATACTGACAAGAACTCTCTGGATCTCTAGGTTGAGGCGGCATACCCGTTCGTGCTGATCTACACCGGGTGAATTAAAGGTATTGCGAATGAGCACAGCCAGACGCGTGAACTCGGCTGCCAACTCTTTTCCTGTCACCCCGGATGCAATAACATCATCCAACGGAGAATGAAGGCGGGTGAGTTGGCTCCAAAAAACACCCCGTCCCTGTTCTAGAAGCTCGACCGCTTTGGCAGACGAGTTGTTGCGGAGACAAGCTGAGAACGCGTCCACGGCGAGCGACGATGTCAGGTTCTTGAGGATGGAAAGATGTTGAGGCAATGACGGTAGAGTTGCTAGATGTTGAATAAGTAATTGAAGGGATGTTTCATAGGCGAGAAGTATTGTGGGATGCTGGAAATCCTCAGCGACACGGATCCATGTCCTAGCAACAGAGAGATCAACAGAAGAAACAACTTGGGGCGCATATACAAGCAGAGCATAGAGACCGAACAGCTCGTCCTGATCTTTCAACTGCCTCGACCTTCTGAACCGATCATGGAGGTAGCATGCAAGGCTGTCCAAAGACGCTGACCAATCAGGGTGTCCTCGCGGGCAAAGGTCAAGGGCTTCCTGGCTGAGGAAGATGGCTTCGTTGAGGTTGTCCATGACCTCGAGCTGGTTGTACCGGGTGGAGAGATGAAGTGCAAGGTTGTTCAACGACATCCACCGATCAGGGTGGCCTTTGGGACGAAGGTGAAGGGCTTCTCGGCCGAGGGCAATGGCCTCATCGAGATTTTCCATGAACTCAAGCCTCTTGTACCGCATAGAGAGATCAAGTGCGAGGTTGTTCAACGACATGGATCGATCGGGGTGTCCTTGCGGGCGAAGGTCAAGGGCTTGTCGGTCGAGCATGATGGCCTCGTCGAGGTCTTCTATGACCCCGAGTTGCTTGTATCGGATGGAGAGATCAAGTGCAAGGTTGTTCAGTGACGTAGACCAATCAGGATGTCCTTCCGCGCGAAGGTAAAGGGCTTGTCGGTCGAGGGCAATGGCCTCGTCGAGGTCCTCCATGACCCCGAGTTGGTTGTATCTGGTGGAGAGACAGACTGCAAGGTTGTTTAATGACATCGAGCGATCAGGGTGTCCTTCCGGCCGAAGGTCAAGGGCTTTTCGGTCGAGGACAATAGCCTCGTCGAGGTCCTCCATGATCCCGAGCTGCTTGTACCGGGTGGAGAGATCAACGGCAAGGTTGTTCAACGACATTGACCGATCATGATGCCGTTGGGAGCAAAGGTCAAGGGCTTCCCTATCGAGGGCAATGGCGTCGACGAGGTCCTCCATGACCCCAAGCTGGTTGTACCGGGTGGAGAGATGAAGTGCAAGGTTGTTCAACGACATCCAACGATCAGGGTGTCCTCGCGGCCGAAGGTAAAGGGCTTCTCGGCCGAGGGCAATGGCCTCGTCGAGATTTTCCATGAACCCAAGCTGCTTGTAACGGGTGGAAAGATAAAGTGCAAGGTTGTTTAACGACGCTGACCGATCAGGATGTCCTTGTGGGAGAAGGTCAAGGGCTTCCCGGTCGAGGACAATGGCTGCATCAAGGTCCTCCATGTTCCCGAGCTGCTTGTACCGAAGAGAGAGACGAATTGCAAGGCTGTTTAATGATATCGACCGATCAGGATGTCCCGATGGACGAAGATCAAGAGCTTCTTGATCGAAAACAATAGCCTCCTCAAGTTCCCTCATCACTCCGAGCTGGCGGTAGCGATCACCGAGGTGAGCTGCAAGCCGAGTCAAAGAGACAGATTGGTCGGGGTGGCCGGATGGGCACAGTTCCAGTGCTTCACGATCAAGTTCAATCGCCTCGTCAATGCAACTGGTCCCCCCTCCTCGCTTAAACTCGGCAGCGAGAGAATTTGCGCGTGAATGCAACTGTTCAACTGTTAGGTACATCATTTTACAGCTGTACCCACCGACAAAAAGAGATGAGTACCTTTTGAACCCATGCTGGCTCACCCATGCAGCGTGGTGGTTTCGCCAAAACGCCGTAAGCTGTGCTAGGCCCTGAAAAGGCAACGACACGAACGAGGGCTGGCAAATGTGACCGCTGTGAAAAGCTTGATAGTCAAAGAAATGTCGACACAAAACTACGTACCTTTGTCCCATTCGTATATGAGGGGTGGAGCTGGTCGACGCGTAGAGCGCATGAAAGTTGGAATGACTTTGGTACTAGTTAGTGCTAAACAGTTCGATGACTTTGAGGGTATACACTTGCCAGAATGTTACCACCCGTGTCCTAGGTACTAAGGTAATGGGCCAGTATACAAGAATGCGAACTCGTCGCCAATAGTGTTCGTGGTCGCGAGGGCGCTGTTACTTGGGCCAGAAATCCCATGTCGAACGCAATGTCCTGGTGTTGGACCACGTCAAGTTGCGGCGAATGGTATGGGTGACAGAAGGTCGTCCGGGGAAGCAAAGGAACAACGAGCCTTGGGCTTGAATACAAAGTTATGCTTGGATGGTGTTGGCAAAACAAGCACAAACACGCATCTTGTCATTGGCCACGTCGCGTTGTTGTTGTTGACACACTTTGACCAAGTCGCTGGCATGTCAAAGTACCTCCCCTCGCTCGAGAGCTTCGCCAAGGTCTGTTTATCTTCCCCCACATACACACACCCATCCTAGACCACGCTTATAATAGGGTGCCATCGCGACCACAGCCGGCGTGACCACCATAGGTTCGTATGGCGCGTAACACCGCGCTTGGTTGCCTGAAACGATGTCATCTTGTCTTAACCCGCTGCACGCAGGATGTGGTCTCCTCTACTACGGCCAGAACTACCTCATCTACCCTTCCGCGTTCCCTCCCGGTTCACGTACAGGTCCGTCATCTCTGAATCGTTTGTGCACTGCAGTCACACACCCCTATTATCCCCCCTAGATGTCGACACGCCCACCAAATATGGGATGGTCTACGAGGACCTCGCATTGCGCACCGAAGACGGTATCACGCTGCGCTCCTACCTGCTCATGCAGCGCAAGGAAATCTCCCACACGCATGCCTTGCAAGTGGACTGGACCGACGACCAATCCAACGAAGACGTACGCCCTCTTCACTTTGTATCTGCGCTCGTCACGCTTATCTCCCGATGTCGAATAGTTTGCGGCGACACGACCGACCGTCATCATGTTTCATGGCAATGGAGGTAATCACGGCCATCGGATACCCCTGGCCAGAATATTTTTCGTCAAGATGCGCTGCAACGTACTCATGTTGTCGTATCGAGGGTGAGTATACACGATCATGTTGGGTCGTTCTGTTCTCATTCTCTGAAGTTATGGCCTTTCCGAGGGCTCGCCTTCGGAGACTGGTATGATTCCGTCAGTTCCAGGGTAGTCTGATGGGTTACATTAACTCTCACTTCGCCAGGTCTATGTATAGATGCGCAGACTGCGCTCGATTACGTTACATCCCATCCTTATCTCCAGAAAACACCCGTGGTAGGTTCACCCTCGGATTCTGCGTCCTAGTGGGATTTAGGGGATTCCTGCTTGTAGATCTTATACGGCCAGTCCATCGGAGGTGCAGTAGCTATTCACCTCGCTAGCCGAAATCCATCCAAGGTCTGCTTTCTCACCATCCTAAATGCGTTCGACAGCGGAGCCCATCTTATTTGGACAGATTACTGCACTCATTCTCGAAAATACGTTCACAAACCTTCCACGACTAGTTCCCCATGCCCTTCCTTTTCTTTCACCGCTAACGTTCCTATGTCATCAAAAATGGGACTCGGCGTCGAAAATACCGTTCATTCCCAAGAGTACACCCATTCTAATGTTGAGTGGTGTTCAGGACGAGGTGGTTCCGCGTGAGCATATGCAAGAACTGTGGGAGATTATCACTCGACGGCAAGGCAGCATGGTCCAGATTGATCGTGAGTCCAAGGCAAATACGTCGGAAATTGGACGCGGCAAGTCAAACTTTGTTGAATTTCCGCATGGATGCCACAGTATGTTCTCTTCTAAATCTTTCGACCCTTTTCAACTCAATTTGCCTGTAGATGATACGTGCGTCCAGCAAGGGTATTGGACTGAGGTTACAGAGTTTATGGCCAGCCTTTCACGACTGTGATGTGATGACCTTGTGCAAGCATATGTTCCTTCTCCTCAGCTGGATTCTCTATACATATGTAGTGGCGGGCCCCAGTTTCCTATCACCACCAGATATTATTAACTAGCTTTACAAACGTGGGATCAATGATGACAAGCGTTGGACTCGACAGTACAACATCCTAGCCTTCATACCGATAGGCAACCATAGCTTCTATCCGGTGCACGTCCGTACTGAAGCTGCGTAGCTTGACTTGTTGACTCTTGCTCGCCTCGATCGCCAGCGGATCGGTGTCGACCCACTCGTCAGCGGGCACGTCAGCAGACTCATGCGTGTAGGCCAATATATTGAAGACGGTAGGGTCGTCAATGATGGGGAGAAAAGTCACCGTGGAGACGATCTGTTTCAAAATGTAGCGAATCTCGGCCTGGATCTCTGATTCAGGTTTCGGGGGTGGTCTGAAGGCATGGGTGAGGTGACGAGACAACGCGCGCATACATGGGATGGGACAATGGACGTACGGTTCTGCCGCGTCTGCGGGGGGTTCGACGAGATTGATGTCGAATACCCATCGTTCGAGGGGTAACCGGGTGTCTTTGGAGATGATGGCGAGGACGAGCTGGGTGACGGATCCGGTCAAGAGCCATTCTGTATGTGCGTGCGCGTGAGATGATGCCGTCCAAGCGGGTTAGACTATCCAGCCGACGCACTGTTGACCTGTGTCAGGATGCTTTGGGGGGGGGAGGTCAGTCGCGGGTACGTTGCTGTAGACGAGGATGAGCTGGACGATCGGACGCACCGATCGAGGTAGTTTTCAAGTGCGAGGTCTTGTGTGACGAGGACTGTTTGACCGTATTTCTTGACCATGTGAAAGTCGTCTGAAGGGTATACGCCCCTCTGGAACAAAATCCTGTTGACGCGCATCAGCGACCACGACCATCGGGGGTGATGCGTCGGTGGCGGCGGTACGTACGTGTTGGCTGCATATTTGAAGAATTCGGTGACGAGGTTGGTAGAGCCTTTGAGGGTGATAGCTTGGCGGGTGGGCGCTTGCGACGTCGCCATGATGGTCGTGGATGCGGAAAGAGGAGGAGCGCGCTGGAAACGCGTGTTCGAAGAAGATCACGTGGGGGAGTGTTCAAGTGATTCCAGACATCGATCACGTCTCTGACGCGATGGCTGCTCAAGTTTCCGACCGAGATCCCACAACACAATCCAACTACACCAAGATCGCGACGACGAACCTGTCCCTCGACTGGACGGTCGATTTCGACAAGAGGTGCATCTATGGATCAGCGACGCACCAGCTAACTGCAACAGAGGACGTCTCCGAGGTGATGTATGTCCATCTTGCATACACTTTGATAAGACACTTGAACTGTCGACAGCTTCGACACGCGCGTACTGGACATTGAATCGGTCGAGGTGAATGGACATATCGTCGAGGTTCGTTTCGGTCTCGTCTCGTCGATCGATATCTATCTCAACACATGCACGATCGACGCACTGGCAGACTCACCTCGATCCAGAACATCCAGTCATGGGATCTGCACTCCACGTGCCTCTCCCGCGCATGCGTGCAGGGGAGACCGTGTCAGTAAAGATCACCTACAAGACGACCGAACAATCGCCCGCTCTGCTTTGGCTCGACAAAGAGCATGTCAACCATCCATCTCACCCGCGCATGCGTGTTGACTTGGTCATCTAGGCTGACGGAAGGCAAGGCATTCCCATATCTATTCAGTCAATGTCAACCGATCCATGCGCGTAGCGTGGCTCCCTTGCAAGGTAAGTCACTTGGAGCAGGCTCGTTCGCATGGATCGCCACTGATGCTCACGCTCTAGACACGCCGTCCGTGAAGCTGGCAAGTATCATGATATTCGAATACATCCATGCCCGGGTTTACCTTCTTCGTAGACTTATGATGCAAAGGTGACTTGTGTTCTACCAGTTCTCCTTTCTGCCCGCCGTGTATCACCACCTTCGGATGGCCCACCACACGGAGGCAAGGTCATTGGGACAGATGCGGTCACGTATGAATACAGACAGGTCTGCGGTCTCTCTAATCCTTCAACTGGCGTATATATGCTAATGCTGTTATTTCTAGGCTGAGCCTATTCCCTCGTATCTTCTAGCGATCGCTGCTGGCGACTTGCGTTACTGTCCCTTTGTTGTACCAGAGGGGAGGACATGGTCGTGCGGAGTATGGACAGAGCCAAAACTGTTGGAGGACGCTTACAATGAGTTTTGCGAGGACACTCCTAGGTAAATGATTCCGGGCGATATTTGGCAACACAGTACTTACTGAAACGATCAATTTCAGGTACCTTGCTGCTGCCGAGGATCTCGCAGGTCCATACAGATTCGGAGTATACGATTTGCTTGTACTTCCCCATTCCTTCCCGTATGGTGGCATGGTAAGGCATTCTTCCCCCACGTTTACGCACTGAGATATCTCATGCATACGTCTTAATAGGAAAATCCCTGCATATCGTTCGTTACGCCTAGTAAGTAGATCATTACCGCCGATCAGATGCCTTTCTTGAATTCCTTTTTAGCACTCATTACGGGTGATCGGTCATTGACAGACGTGGTCATCCACGAGCTCACCCACTCATGGTTCGGAAATGGGGTTACGCAGTGGGTCCCTGTGTTGCTTTATCTGTACAATGGACTGACCAGTGTTCAGTGCGCATGCTTCTCACTTTTGGTTGAATGAAGGCTGGACGACCTATATTGAACGGGTCTTGCAAGGACTCGTACACTCATCCGGACACCGTGGTCTATCATATGTCATCGGTTACAAAAGCCTTGTGGATGCATTGGAACAGTTCCAATCCACTCCAAAATACCAAAGACTCGTCATTCCATTCGAGGTTGGTGAAGATCCAGATGGGGCTTATAGTCGCGTTCCTTACGACAAGGGTGCAAACCTCCTCCTCCATGTTGGTACGTCGAGCAAGTATATCTGGTTGCATTGGGTACTAACAACGCTTTCGCAGAACGAACATTGGGAGGTATCGACGTCATCCTTCCGTACGTCAAGGATTATGTGAAGACCTATATGGGGCATAGTATCACCACTGCGCAGTGCAAGGATCATTTGTACTCCTTCTTTGCTAACCAAGAGGACAAGATCAAGGATCTTGACAGCATCGATTGGAATGTAAGTGTTTTGAGTATTATTCAAGATGTACACCAATGCGTATATCACGCAGGCATGGTTTTATGGCGAAGGGGTCACGCTACCAGTTGAGATGGAGTACGATCTGACGCTCGTCACTGCTGCGTATGACCTTGCGGACCGCTGGAACGCCACTCGCGATGTTGATGATCCAGACCAGTTGGACTTTAAGCCTTCTGACATTGACCCACTCGACAGCAACCAACGAGGTGACGTGATCTATAATAGCTTATTGGTCTCGCTAATAGTGGGGCAGTTGTGTTCCTGAAACGTCTCGAAACTTACCTAGCTCTCCCCACGAAGCACGTGCTTCATCTCGACGGCCTGTACCGATTCTCCCAAACAACCAACTCGGAGATTCGCATGGCGTTTTACCTGGTGACACTCAAAGAGCCGACGTCCACCGTCGCCAAGCTGTTCGTACAGCCCGTCCTAGACTGGGTCATTGGTAAAGACACGGGGGTCATCCAAGGGCGGATGAAATTCTGCAGGCCGCTGTTTAGGGTTGCGAACAAGGTTGACCGCGAAAAGACTGTCGCTGCATACGAGAGCGCTCGGACGTTGTTCCACCCGATTGCGCGGAAGCTGATCGAACAGGTATGTCGGTCGTATGTATGTATCAGCGGTATGTTGATGATGAGCTGTACAGGATCTGGGGTTGAGTGGTTGAGCACTGAACTGTTATTGTGTGTATGAGCAGAATCATCCGCGGGGTGCCAGTATGACTGTGAGAATGGATTTACCTCTACATACGTGACATCGCCAAAAGGCTTTGAACAGTCAGACCGAAACGTGCGCTAGTTCGGCTATGTTTTCCTGTATCACTATAGTTTCATTTGTCTCTATGAATTTCAATCTCCGACATTGCAGGATCGCTGCTGGATGTGGACGGCTCCGCCATGGCACCGGCACGTCCGGAGGGGAATCCCTCTCTCTTGTCTTTCTCCACCTGAAACATGACCTGGTCCAGGTTTTTCTCCTACGAGGCCTTTGGCGTCTCGTCCCCGTTCGATCCCACCTTTCACTACGTCTCTTCACCTATTCTCCCGCCCATCGTCCTTGGCGCTCTTCGTTTGCTTTTTGCGGTCTACACGTTGGTCACCGACATTGTCACTCTCACCGATGATCCCAACTCGTCAGTCGTTCACCTTGTTGTGGGACAATCACTTATCGTCCTTGCACAGATTCCTGTCCTATTTCACAAACCTCACCTACACTGGGCTAACCGCCTACTTTTGGGCCGCCGGCGTCCAAACCATTGCTTTCGTCATCCGCAGGCGGAAAAGTTACCCCCTTCAAACCTGGCCTCGGTTCCTCCAGCTGCTTCATGTCGTTTTGTATTCTACCGTCACTGTGTTCCGTGCGTTTTTTTTTCCCGCTTCTCGTCACTATAGATTCGTATTTACATAAACAAACGGCCAGCCATCATCGTCACGGCCGTGTATTGGACCCTGATCGCTAACTCGACCACGTTTGCAACACGCTTCAGTGGTGCGTTTCGTTTGATCACCCTCTGGCCGTATCATTGCTGATTCGCAGAGCGCCCTACCAGGTTGGTCTAACATATCCAAACATGCCATGAATACGTTCTTTGCACTTTTTGAGATTGTAGCGCACGGTGGACCCAGCCCATGGATGCATCTCGTACCGCTTATCGTCATCTTGGCATGTTACGTCGCTGTTGCGTACATTACGCGCGCGACCGCGGGCTTTTACGGTACGTGTGTTTTTGACGCGATGGACAGACAATGACGGTGGAGGGTGTCAGTTTACTCCTTTCTCAACCCTACCAAGGAAGGTGGCTTGTTGGCAGCGTATATCGTTGGCATAGCGCTTGGGTGTTGTGTGGTGTTTTGCGTCGTCAAGGGTCTGTGCCATTTGCGTCATCGGATTAGCGTTCGATATGGGCGATTCGAAGACGGTTCGGAAGCGGGAGCGCTCGACGAGTGGGAGGAGATGGCAGCGCCTGGCAAGGAGTCGTCCACGGATGTATAACGCGCCACACACCGAGATTCTGAAATGATCACTGTCGAGGAGGATGACTTGGTATGTAAAATGGGATTCTTTGCCACGATGCTTGGCCACACTTTCGTTTGACACGTTTCTATTCGTTCGTTCGTTATCACGGACTTGAGCCTGTTGTTTGTTGTCAGAGTTAACGTTGTTTTACCTAACTCAACAATATGAAGTCGGGATGGATACGATCGAGGCGAGGTTTTTGATGATACTGGTTGGATCGGGTTTCGCCATGATGTGATCGACGACTCGACTTTGCATAGACTCCGACGGATATTCTCATCATGCGCAAGAGTCACTTGCAACTCAACCTAGAGACTCCCTGCATCGTATTCGCCTCGGTTATATTGAAACGTCAACCATCCCAATGTCAGGCGTGACATTGAATCAGCACGTAGTGTTTTCTGGCGAAGTTGCAGCGTCCAACACGCGTGCCAGTGTCTCGCCCACGAAAGTGACGACACTACACGACGCGCCCTTGCACGACGCCAAGCCGATTCAGACATCATACGAGAAACACACCCGCAGTGACTTCAACCGCACAGAAAGGGGCAAGGAGATGGATTTGGAGCTGGTTCAGAAGTAGAGGTGCGTATTTGTACTCACCGGTTGTCCCAAGTCTGACAGTGAAACCGCCCGACGAGAATCTCCGTC
>JBBPTD010000476.1:0-25221 GCA_038093895.1 Boletus aff. mottiae
GCATTGAAGTCCATACTCGCTTCCACAGTAAACCGAGCGTTGTCCAGGTCGACGTGCCTGGTTCATGTGGTGGTTGTTCTTCTCCGATGCCCGGTCTATCGCTACTCAGAACAGGGAACTGTCAAGGATGCAACGAGAGACATACGTGGAGCGTCGTGAAGTCCATACTCGCTTCCATAGTAGCCCAAGCTTTGTCCTCGTTGACATCGTCGATTCGTATTGTGGCTGTTCTTGTTCAGTGCTCAATCCGCGATTCATGTTGAGCAGGAAGGTGGGTTGTTAAATGGAGCGAAGAATGTGCCGAGTATTTACAAGCCAATGCTTGTGCCCATGCCACGAGTAACGGAGCAGTGCACGAGCTGGACGTAGTGTGCATGTGTCAAGGTGTGCACTGGATGGAAGGCAGTGAAAATTCAACGAACGCATCAAGTCTGAGGGAAGGGTATTACGACATTACTCGAGTAAAACTGTGCAGGAAGGGAAACACCTGGCATGCTTCCATAGCAAATCCATTACCTTGCTGTGTGATGCACCTGGAACAATTCATGGCAGCATGTCCCAACAGCTGGTCGGCGCTGCGCCTCAGTGAGGTCTGCAGTTTGCCACACACTTAAAGTTGCGGCGGGTGATGGATCGCACGATGACAACGCGAGGAAGTCCACGAGGTGTGCAGGGTCGGTTATAGCGGTTTGAGGTGCGTATCCGACCGTGCGACGCATTCACGCATCAGGACTTGCACGCCTACGACCTCGCCACCTATACTTGGCACAAGCTCGCAGACGCACCCGCACATCGCTGCCGTTTCCCTCTCCTCCTGCTCTGAGCTCGTTTTGGAGGCCAGTTCTATCTTCTCCCTTCTCATACTCATGCAACGACGTCGCAGGTTTTGTAGGGTTATAACTCCCCCAAGTTACCCAGGGCACTCCTCCCCACTCGACATCTACACGCCCGGTCGACTGTCTACCTGCCCCCGATGCTGAACACGGCTTCAGGAGCCCACACTGTCTAGTCCCTTTTGTCACACGTACAAACACGACTCCGCAACCTCGTCGCGCTGCTGCATCACAGCGAAAGGGATGCCTCGTCAGTCGGACATGCCGAGGCTGGCATCTTTTGGGACGACGCGTGGCTCCTCGTCGTCACATCCACATCGACTATAAGTTTGGAGTGGAAAAAGCTTCGCGCCGAGGGTACGTAGCAAATCCCATCGTCAAACCGAACACGCTAACAGGTTCCATACACTAGGCACCCACTTGCCCCAACATCGCGGCTGGTTCCCCCCTGCGTCGTACGTTCGCGATGGAAAAACGAGGGTCGTGCGGATGGTTCGAGATTACCAGAGTCTTACGCCACTTCCCTCAGACTTGCCTTGAGTTTCAAAGTCATCCACCCTGCGACTCAAATGTTTCTATCCCTGCCCACCCCGTCATCGCGAGCGATCTATCTGTCTGACATGGCCAGCAGTTCAACTTGGTGATCGCTATGGCTTCCTCGATCGGGAAGCCATGGACTCACTTGAATGGACAACTGGATCGGACAATGTCAACGAATAACTTTGCAGAGATCGTTAAGGGCATTGACAGGCCGCTTAGAGTCTGCTGAGGTACGCACTTCGTGTTCTACCCTTAGTGGAGAGACTGAGTCGCTTCGCTTATAATAGGAACTGTGCCAACGGGATATTTTCTCGTAGAGGGAAAAAAAAGGTGCATTCCACATATGCATCGGTCGGCCTCGGTGGTAAGTACTGATGACATCACCTTGAACTCGCACACTGACGTAGCAGCATTCCAACACATCCGGTGGGCGCCCCCCGCCAGCATATAAATACCTGGTCCACCACGCTGGCATCTTCTCCCTAGAAACATTCACTGCCCCCCCCTTCCCTCTGCCTTCGTTGCCCCTACTGTCCCTCACCTTTATTCGTCATTCGATATGGTCTTCTTGATCAAGAACAAAGTCGCCTCTGTTGAGGACGTTGCTCATTTATCCCTTTCACCTGCTGGGTGGGCCAAGCGTTGCATGCAGAGCCCGAGGAATGCCGGCGTTCCCAGGGGAAAGTCGTTGGTATGTACACCTGCATGATCTCATACCAGGCGGCCTGATGAACCTATCTCATCATAGCCCCATATCAACCTCGTGGCGGAAGGATGGTCGCTCAAAGAATCCCTGAAGCATCGAGTCGAAACCGCCAGAAGGCCTGGCGGTTCGATTTCCGCGGAGCCTGCCAGCCCGACAATAGCTTCCATTGTTGGCAGCTCTAGCCCCATGACTTCCTCGTCTTCACCAGTTGTTTCTGACGCTACCTGTTCCGGCCAATGGGAGGAAGATGAAGATCATTGTCATCGCTTGGTCGCCGTCGCGCAGAGTTGGCTGGACTTCGAGCAATTGGTTCCCCAGCGTTGTGCGGTTATGACCAGACGATCGAGCAGGCAAGGCGCGACTTCTGCACGACCTCGTCCAATCCTTCTCGGGTTGCTCCTCCACTCCTTCCTCGTTACAAGTAGACCGGCGCTCGAGCAATCTCGCCGACCCGGTGTCCCTACATTCCGTCTCTTCCCCCCATCTATCTTCCCAAGCACCGTCTGTCACCTCGTCGACCGGCCAAACAATGGTTGCCTCCATGGTGCCGGCAAAATCTGCTCGGTCGCCCGAGTTCTCCGACGAGGAGTCGCACCGCAAGTCTGACAACTTCTCATTCCACTTCAATCAAGATGAAGAGTGGACGGATGAACTTGAAGCTCGTATGCAAAACGCGATAGATCGAATGATGGAGGATGCAAGGGGACAGCTCGCCGTCCCTGTCCTCGACTTCTCCGTCCTCTTCCCCGACGATTTACCTCACTGGAGGACTACGACAGGTCGTGCTCGGTCGATCCAGAAGACGAAAGGGAAGAAGATGACGACGTCGAATCTACGGTAGAGGATATTGGATATGGTATCGACAACGTCTGGGAGTTAGTTACGTATGTACCGGCGAGACTGCTGACTCCCATCTCCGAGGAATCACTGGCCGACGAGTTTGTCGTTGAAGAGGACGCCCACCCTCCTCCGCTGTCATTCAAACATGCGATCTGCTTTGAGGTGGGTCCCATTTTATTTTTCGTTCGCTGTAGGGGCTGACAAATATCTACAGGAACGGCACTGTTTGTCAGATCCGGATGAAGGCCCCAAAGTGCAGACCACGACCAAGAGCTCCGCCAAGCCACCGATTGCACCCGGGCCAAAGCCTCCTGGCCTCTACCTACGACGGAAGCGACGACAATGGGTTGCAGACCTGGAGGAAGGCCCCAAGGTCCGGACCACGACTAAGAGCTCCGCCGAGCCACTGATTCCACCAAGGCCTCCTGACGTCTAGCTGCGACAGGGGCGACGGCGATGGAAGCCTCTGACCCCTACATTATCGTATGACGACGGTTGCTCGTCCATCATCAAGTGCTGATCCCGGATTTTTACAGGCGTTGCGAATCACTTCTATCCAATCAGAGGTGAACGTGGAGTCAAACACTGAAAAGTAGAAAACCTTGAAGAGCAAGAACGTGATACTTTTCTTGCGACCTTTGCCCTGGTGAGTTTTGGCTACTATTCTCTCCTGACTCTGCGTTGATGCTCTGCATGGGCAATGTCACCATTCTAGTCGAATGGAGTCGATCATCATGATGGATGTCCCAAGAGCATCTGAGCACCTCTTTGTTGCTTGTGGTACGTCTGTCCGTCTCGTCGTACCCTGCCATGCTAATCTAGTTGCAGTGTACTTGTGAAACGCCAGCCAGGGCTGGCGACCGACTACACTCGGGAATTCGGGATGCAAAGTCACGACGCAGGTAATGTCGCACAGTGACCACAGGACGTTTGGGAAGCAACATCGCTCTTGCAAGCACCCAATCTACATCCCCTTGGTGGAATGGCATTGTGGCAAGAGAACATGCTGGTGATTTGTGTCGAGGAATACTCGAGCTTTAGCAGTGTTAGGAAAGTTTCTTTCGTCTCGTTCTCAGCTCATATTCTTGATTATCTCATTCCGATCGCTCGCGTTGTGCCAGCGTATATGTTTATGTTCCATTCTCTCGCTCATCTCGCTCCTGTATTTCCCCGGATCTTCGGAATATCATTGTGGTTTGCTTTGAGTCACTTCAAAGCCGATCCAGTGTGTAGCACGTGCCAGCAAACAGTTGCCAGGTCTGGTGCGATTCGAGTCGCTCGATACTAGTCTTTGCCTCTTAACACCACCTCCTGTGACACAGGATGGCATCAGAGAAAGAAGTAGAAAAAAAAATACAACTTGATTACACGCCGGCTCGATGAAGTTCTTGGTGGTGATATCATCAAGGGTATTCTCGCCGAGGGCAGGTCGCCCAAGGCCTCAGACTGGGATATGTACCTTGTTTCCTACCCTGAACCAAGAAAACGACTCGGCCCATCATAGGAACCGCTCCAACCGGACGCCGTATGTTATCTGTCGTCTGAACCCCTTTTACAGGGCCCATCAGCCACGCAGCACACACTGGATACTATGTTCCATTGACCAAGATTGCAGATTTCCTCAGAGCGGGCGTAGAGGTCAAAGTTCTTCTCGCTGGTACGTCGACACCACCTCGATCGCCAAAAAAAAACCCACGCATTCCTCGATAACCTCAAGGCACCCCTCGGCCTCGTCACGCACCGGACGAAATATTATGAATTCGTTTTATGTGCTATCTTCACCTCGCTCGTCATACCCGCGTCGAGGCCCCGACTACCAGCTTTCACGGGAGTACAATCTGGATAACTACAAGCTCTGCACGCTCGCGACGGAGCATGCGGGATCGGAGGTCGTGAAACAGGTCGAGAGCCCGCTGTTGTGCGGGTTGATTTATCCCGGGTTGCAAGCACTCGACGAGCAGTACCTTGGGGGTCGATTTTTCAGTTTGGAGGTGTGGATCAGGTCAGGTGGGTTTGGGGGTTGATGTTGGTCGTCGTTGCATGGTCTGATGATCTTGTACTCGTGTACAGCGCAAGATCTTCACCTACGCGGAGCTGTACTTCAGGCCGAGATTAGGCTATGCCAAGCGGGCCCATCTGATGAATACCATGGTCCTTGGTCTGATGGGCGGCAAGATGTCGTCTTCGGACCCGGACTCAAAAATAGACTTTTTGGACCCGCCGGAAATTGTGAGGGGGGGAATGTGACTGAGAACGGGTTGCTTGCGTTCGCCAAGGCCGTGCTGATACCCATAAGCGAACTGCGCTTGGAGCGACGACGGGGCGATACGGGTGAGGATGAGGAAGGCAAAGAGTCGGTGAAACCTCAAAAGCCGTTTGTGAGGATCGGTGTTTACGATCACGGCAGAGGGCCGAGCCACTACAGAACCTACCAGGAGCTCGAGGGCGACTTTGCAGCCAAGAAGATACATCCAGGCGATCTCAAGGCGAACATTCGAGATGCGATCATTAGTTTGCTAGAGCCATACGGGCGGCGTTCCTGGCCAACGAGGAGTGGCAACAGGTTGAGCATCTTGCTTACCCGGATCCAAAGAACGATAGTCAGTCAAGCGATGTTTAAAAAACACAGCCTGGGGGAGCCATGTTTTCATAAATTCATATCCGTTGAAAAGCAAACACGTTACATAACAGATTGTGGGCAGCTCTGATCAAGCTTGGAATTGCACAACGGAACTTGCACATAACGGAACCATCGATGATATTCTTGAGAGCAAAACACTGGCGAAATACACGCAGATCATATTCGGGCGGCATGAACTACACAGATACAGATATTACAGTTACATTCCCAGGCCAACGGGGTTGTTAGAACTGGGAGAGTGTGTGCAGCTTTTGGATGTGGACGTTCGTCTCATACCAGTATAAGGCACGCGCAAGAGACTTGTAGACGGTGGACACCGCCTGGATCTTCTTCGTAAAGTACTGCATCTCGCATTAGCCCATCATTTACACTACAATTAGGGATGCGCACTGACATCCTGTATCTCTGTTTGGGAAGCCCGGTCAAGCTGCTTCTCGATCTCGTTTAGGTCGGCGTGAACCTGCAGCAGGATGAGTAAAATCCCAAACTCGAAGATCAAATGACCCACAAATGACCAGATCTGGGCAAATATACCAAGCTTCTCCTGGATAAAGTCCATGTCGCTATCAACGGTGGCGATAATGGTGGAGATTTTTTCCAACCCTTCCAATGACCTTTGATGACCAGCTAGGATCTCCTTCTTCTCGTTTAAATCCTTCGAGACCTCTACGAATGTAGGTTAAACCCAACTTCCTTGGAGTACCGGAATTAGTAAGATACACGCCTCGTCGCTTGTGGTATTTATCCAAACACTCTCTTCCATTCTTGTACGTCTTAAACGCGCCATACTGTCACCCGGTGAATAAGTCACAAGCAATACTAAGCCATGCAGTGCGTACCGCAGCGCCCACCCACAAAGGGGGACAGATGGCCCCGACTGCCAGCGCTCCAGCCGCGGCAGCTCCAAGCCCGAGGGTGACAACGGCCGACAGAAGGGTCTGAAAAGGATCCATTTAGTGAGCTCGTGTCATCGCTTAACACACCCACCGCTTTGGTCCACCTATGATTGACATATCAACAACACGCTCTTTCTCCCGACTGAATGACTTACTTCATAAGTTGTACTTGGAGCTCCTGGATATCTTTGATAAGTCTTTCGACATCTTTGCGAAGTTCGTCCGTCCTCGCCGCATACTGCAGAAGATCTTCATGAAACTCTACCACTGCTGACTGGAGGTCAAGGAAACCCTGTGACAGTTCCTGCGAGTTCTTTCTGTCACGCTGCAATTCCTAGAGGAGGACAAAGAGAAAACCAAAGTCAGGTATTTGAGGTATACACTAGCAGCGAATGGTTTCACCTCACGATAGGTTGCAATTTCCCTCTTCTTTTGTGCGACCGAGTATTTCTCTTCCCTGATTACACTGAGAAAATCTCCAGCAAAATCTGACGGACGAAATGAACCACTAATCTAAGGCTGGAAGGGGGTTGCCTACCTGTTGCGATCACTCGAGCATGTCCGGCAACACGGCGTGATTGCCACAGAAGTTTCACATACGTCTATGCAAGTGATCTGAATGACAATATAGCACGAGTTGGGAAAGGGATTACCTTATGGTGTCCGTCCCAGGTCTGCTTGAACTTGTGCATGTCTACTTTCTGATGATCGGTCGTCACGACCTCCAAAGTCTTCTCGAGGCCCCGCGCAATGTTCCTGAAGCATATCTCGACACCCGCCGCAGAGTCTCCTAGTTTCTCGATTTCAGCATGCAGCGCACTTTGTCCGACCTCAGAGTTGAGCGTCTTCTCTATGATATCGAAGGCTATATCTGCTGCGTTCTTCTTGTATGCGGGCGGAGAATCGTCTCTGCGCAGTGCAGGGGGCTGATCATTGCCTCCAAGGTCAGCTTTCCCCCATGTGATAGGATCAGGGGTGGGAAGGTCATTGGCGAACGGCATGGCATTTTTAGCGCTGGGAGGCATTGGTCCGTCATCTTGATGAAAACCAGGCAACGAGGACACGGCACTGATGATATCGTCTTCACTAAAGGTGAGTGGCATGACGATGAGAAAGGACGTTTGGTGAGTTGAGGGGAAGTTGGTTGGCTTACTCGCTTGAACGGGCTCTTTATGTTGATTTTCGTTTTAGTTCCTCATGTTGGAGGATATGAAATGATCACAGGGTGCAGGCCGTACAGGCCGTAGTACCCCAGTATTGAGCGCTCGCCTGAGTTTGGATCGAGTTTGGATCCAGGATCCGATTTTGCACTCGACCCACATACTATCGCGTACAATAACTTCGTCAGTCGCCTTGATTCGTCACTGTCTGAAAATACATAATTCTATGGTTACTTTTGTGGTCCACACTACTTCATAGCATCTATGATCAATTCCAATGCTTTCTGAACTCGAACGAGCACATTCGGGGCAGAAATGAGCGAGATAGCAAAAGATGGGTTGTCACGCTGAATCGTCACGATCGTGTCATCCGCCGAATGGTGCCGCATCTGAGTTTAAGCTGACTCTGAAGTTTATTCACCCTGCCGGGCACATGCCGAGCCACTGCCAGTTCTCACCACGCTCAGACCTACCGGGTGGGGATGAGCTACTTCGCCTTCGCAGGTCGAACGGTGAAAGCAGCCGACACCGGGGAGTATACCGCGCAACCTCAGACCCAACTTATGAGTCCTGGATCCAAGCAGCACTACAAGATCTCGGAAACGGTGTTTACACATCGGACCTTGCATCATACCCCAACGGCCCGTTGAACTGCAACAACACGATATAACGATACATACGCTCACTTCCGCACATACAGTCCATACACGGAGATTCCACACTACAATATAAGTATGCCAGTTTTGATCCGTCGCAGGTTGCATCATCCCATAAGCAGCCCCACTATGATGTACTGACGCTCAGGCGACTATCGGGGTCTGAATACCTCAAGTGTGACTCCTGTGACTATCTGTGACACTTGTGTGACTGACGAACCAAGGCGACTGACGAAGTTATTGTACGCGATAGATTAAGCTCAGGAGCCGGGACTGCTTACTAGGAGAAACCTTGGCGTTGCGCCTCATCGAGATTGGGTTTTCTCACAGAAGCACACCCCTACACATGCGTGGTCCTCGAGGCTTTATGGTTCGTTATCTGTTTGATGACTTCGACTGAATTCTGTGAGTGTCCTGGGTCCTTTGAGACGTGGGTTGAACTCGAATAGAATGATTTAAATCTACAGTATCAACATTGGGTGTTTTCACCTCTGTAACCCACTGAGACCACTAGTATGGTCGCCACCGTGGTTTTTTCAGGCATGGCGCCCGCGACATAATCAGCTGCCACACGGTGCTTAATGATGGCGTCAGGGTGGGGTGGTGCCAGCGCCATATCGCATGTCCATCAATAACTCATACTTAGAAGCACCCTGGCACCCTGTGACACATACGGTGAGCGCAGCCTTTTGGCTCGTTATCTGCTATCCATTCATGCAGCCTGATTGCCAAGCCGACGAAAAGCTTGACAAAATACCGAGTTTGCAAACCTACTTTATGCCGAGTAAATACAGGATTTGGCATGGTACATTGGTAAAGACTTGACATCCTTACTTGATCGCGATTCGCCACTGGTTTTTATACCGGAAACGGTGAGGTTTTCCACCGAGTGGCCGTCGTTAAATATCCCGTGGCCTTGAAAGACGTGCTCCTGCCTTGTACTTCAAGCCCTCATTCCGCCATCCTTTCTGGAAATGAAGAAACTGACCTCACATGCGAAGCAACTGTCGTCTAACCTGAATGACATACGCAAGTCGCAACCCGACATACCTAGCATCAGCAAAATCAAACCTGATCTATCTAATGTCCGCAAGATTACACTGAATCTGAACGACCTGCGAAAGACCTTCGTGCCAGACATGGGCAAGTTACAGGAGATATCCCTCGGCCTCGAAAAAGTTACCGGCCATCTCCCTGACCTAGGTGATTTCGGGAACATGGCAAAGCGCTGGGGAGACATGAGCAAGCTGATTCCTGGATCACACGTACTTTGACCACTTGCCTTGCCTTCCTTTGATTCACATATTCATTTGCTAAAGCGCGACCAGGAATGGGAAATCACTGTAGCACCACCCCCCTATGAACAGGCTTCTGGGCTTCAACATGGATGGCCCGGCGGCAACGACAAAGACGGCTCTCCCCAGGCTGAGGTTACCCTGTCGGAATCTCAGGAAAAAGAAGGGTTCAAGAAAATCCAAGATGTCTTGAATGCTCCAAAAACCCACAAGTCCCTTCAGGAGTCGATGGAAGACCTGAAGGATTCCGTCGCGGGTACTGTCCTTGCCTTCAAGAGAGTCGGTGCTGCGCTTGCCGAGGCCACCGCAGATGCCAATGAGAATGTTAGCGACCTCTCTCGCCTCAGCGAGATGTGGTCTACTCACCAAAAGGTATGTTTTGTTTACTCAATCTCCGCTCGTTGACTGTGTTCGCAGGAATTCGTCAGGTTGCTGCGCATGTCGCGGGAGACCGCGTGTCGCGCTCGTGGGACCGCAAGCGGTTAGCATTCACTGTGTCCTCTGAGTAGAAAACATACATTTGATTCTTCATATGCACAGAATTCGCCTTTGACCTGGCAACAAAGCTTGGAGATGATGTTCTCAGCACAGACGAGAAGAATGAGAAGATCCGGAAATATCGAGCTGTCAGTTTCTTTGTCTAACAAGTCTGGCAAGACTTACATTGTTGGTGTGCTTTCTAGAACCTAGAGGCGGAGATAGACCAATCAAAGGACCTCGCTCAGGGCTTTCTGGATCTCCATACCCAGATCACGTATTTTCAAGAGGAGATCACAGCTTGGATGAAGAAAGGGGATAAGTTCAAGGAAGACATTCTCAAACTGGCGGCCGACATTAAAAAAGCCAAGGAAGGGATCGAGAAGTGTGTCTTTACTTACTTCTCACACCCATCTTTTCACCACTCCGAATAGGTTAACGCGTCGGGTAAGCGTACACTAACGAGCATCGACTGCAAGCTAAGGTTTTTCATAAGGCCCTGTTGAGTGCTTCGTCTGCACTTGGACTTGGCATTCTTTCTGCTGGAGCCATTGCGCTGGGAATTCTGTGTCCTTTACTGTGGATTGGAGCGGCTGTGCGTATACCTGCCGAACTTGACACTGAGCGATGTCGCCTAACGTTCAACGATTCATATTACCTGGGACATCAACGCCTGTCAGTTTGCAAGCGTCGAGGTGGTGAAGGACGGCAAGGCGGCATGGGACAACTTATTGAGCAGACATAGTACGTTCGTGCTCAATGCCGTTCACTCTGACTCAATCTTTTTCTAGATCAGAAGGATAAGCTTCAGAATGCAGAGAGCGAAATGGACGAAAAACTTGCGTCCCTGGACGAGTTCAAGCGTATTCAGGTCATCCTCGGACCTGCACTATCCGACCTGAACCTCATCTGCGACAAGCTTTGGGTCATCTCAGAAATCTGGACCTTCGTAAGTGCAATGGCAAGCCGAAGAGAGTATGTGACTTAGTCGATCTCCAGATTCGTGCAGACCTTGTCGGAATCGAGAGGAAGATGGGTCTTGCCAATGGGAACTCTTTGGTGGGTAGTCCTCTTGAATTCTTTGCTCTCCGAGTCGATCACTCACTCACTACTGAGTACGATGATCCACAGTTATTCCAAGCCCGATTGAAGACGGCAGCATCAACATACTCACTCTTAAGTGATGCTTTAAACCAGTACGAAGCAGAAATAGGAAAGTTGGATTTGGAGTGAGGAGCGGTCAGAATCTGTGTTGCGTTACATGGCCAATAGTTATCGTTTCGGTTCAAATTTCGAAAATGACTACGTTGTGCTGCATGCACGGGTAAACCTCCTCGTACCCGGTGCGCGGGTTCAAGGGCGAGTAAACATGTACGTTTGCGTTCCCTAAGCGAACATGCTTGTTTGCACGCCAATGGGGCGTAGCGGGCTGGCGTTTGTACGGCCAGGGTGCAAGGTGGTGGCGCGATGGGGGGGCAATACTGCAAGGGTCACGGTGAGCGCTCGAATGCAAACACGAATGGGGATGTGTTGTCACGTTCCCGTTTGTGTTTGCACACAAGCGCAATTCGGAAAGACGACAGGGGATGGGAGGTTGAGTGAGGGCTGGGAGTGGGTGGGGACCATGGGGTTGCGTCGTCGTGTTGTCGGTGAGTGAGAGGGAGGGGGTGAGGGCGCGTCGCCATCGTCATCGCGTGAGTTGGGAGAGGGAGAGGGCCGGGACCAAGGCACGTTGTCGTCAGTTGCGAGGTGAGGGAAGAGAGAAGGGTGGGTGAGGGAGCGATCTCGTCGCCGTGTTGTTGCCGTCGCGATGTCAGGGTGGGTGAGGGTCAACCTCGTCAGGCCGTCGCGTCGTTGTTGTCGCCACCATCGCGTGTGGAGGGAAGATGGGCATGGTAGGAACTGCCTCCTGCCTAGTGAAGATATGATATGGCTACTCGCTGTTGCTCCAGAGAACATATGTATTAGACGTGACGCTTAGGCTGTTGTGTGACATCAGTAAAATCATCATGGCCTTATCCCACTTATCCGAACTTGGCGCTCTTGGCTGTCGTAAGAAATTGCTGTGGCAATGCCACGGCTGAAGGCGAAAGCCGTAAAAGTGCTGATAAGTGTCAACAAGGTCCAAATAAGGCCAGATAAGGCCGTGATGATTTTACTGATGCCGAGCTGGAGTTAACCCTGTCTTGTTCACTGGTCTGTCGACCCTCGATCACTCTTGTCAGCAGAACTCAAGGTATCCATGCACACTGGTAACTATTTTCATTTAAACCCTGGACCAGCCACCGTAGCCGTGCGCCCTCCTCAATTAATAGCTCCACATATTCCCCAGTGCTTGCCGAGTACCACAACCCCGCCTGCGCAATGCAAAATAGCCTCTCGCAAAATGTTGCCCCACGCACGCCCAGTGGCGTTAGCATACTCGTCGAGGAGATCACATCCTTACTGGACAGGGTCAATGCCATAGACAGTCATTTTCTCGAAGTCAGACGAATCCTTGTCAAGACACCTTTCGACCCCGACGATGACTTCGCCCAGTATCGCAAGGTACGTTTTGCCAAGTACACGTGTACAACTCAAAATTCACTGTGTTAGTAGAAGTACCTCGAGCTTGTCTGGAAATCAAGGGGAATCGCTGGAAGGGCCGGTGTTTCTGGCGAAGGTCCCAGATGTTTCAGTCTGGTTTGCGCATACTCACATCCATGATCGATGACAGACTTCTGTGGTGACTTACTCGATCTCTTGTTGCTAAACACGAACACGTCCAAGGAAGAGAGAATCCGAGAGCTTGAGATCGCCATGGCAGTAGGTGCAAGATGTTGCATCCCTAGGTCCGACTCGACCTTCTAACAACATGTAGGGCTGGCACACAGACGGTGAACAGGATTCGCAGTTATCACAGGACTTCGAAGAACTGTCCAATACACTGAAGACATTTGCCATTGCACTCACCGAGCGAGTAGCACGTGCCAACGACACAGAGGCTAGCTTGCGGTCTGAGATCGATCGACTGGATGCAGAAATTGCTCGCATGGATGTCCGGTTAGTGGCTTTGCTACTTGCAGATTTACGTTGTGCTAAATATGTCTTCAATTGATAGAAAATCAGTGGTAAAGGCACCCCCTTTTACCTTCTTGCTCATTTGTTACTTACCGCATTACTAGTCGGATCAACTCTTACCGGTGATTTCTGGGGCCTGTCACCGTGCCAGACATTCTTGCCAACGAATTGGCATAATCCCCACATTGTATGTACCCCCCTGCAAGTTCAGAAGCGTCATCGGTAAACTGGATTGTTTATTGCAACAGGTTCGTCGCTGTTAGCATCATTACATCGCTAGTATTTGCTGTAGTTTGGAAATCAGTCAGGACCGTCGATATAGTGCTGAAGAGTGCCTTTCGAGGATCTGCTAATGCTGCCTTGGACGCGATGGTGTGCTTCTCTCTGTTTTTAGACTTCATGTTCACTTTACGTTCACTTTTTGCAGTTTTCGGCAATAGACGAAGCCATTGACAGGTTCCATCACCTCCGACGCTCCTTAGAGGCGTCAGGTGGACAACAAGGTTTGACCTTTATGTACTTGAGCAAAATAAGTTGACGAATGTATTCTTGATAGTTCCTTCCAAGGAAGATCTCAGGTCGCAGGTGTCTATTCTTGAAGGGAATCTTCGTGATATTCAGCTCGTAATCGACACGCGGGCTGATATATTAGGTGGGGTCACTGCAATAACGGTTGATATGGATTCCCTTTCGAGTGAAGTTACTAGCTTGAATGATATCTTCAATATGGTATTGCTGTTCTCATTTTTCGCTGGTTCGATAGATTTGCTAATGAAATTCAATATCTTGGTCTGGCAGATGACTGCTGAATCCATGGAATTACTTGCTGCAATTAGATCTGATGCACTGATGGAAGACCTTGTCTGTCCCACTCGACTCCGATCCATATTGAGACACTCATATCGTATTGCAGAGGGCGAAGATTGTCGCACTGAGGAAGGGGTACTCTCCAATTGGGAAGGCACTTGCGGTGTATGCCCGAGCGCAGAAGACTTGACACGGGTATATCGTCAATGTAGACCCTTTGTATTGTTCGTGCATGCCGTATGCTATCGTGTCTGAAATGAACGTGTAGAAATGGGTTTATGATGGCAACTTCTCACACGAGTTCACATTGTGGCATATATTAAAGCGCGGGTGACAGTGCCAGGATGCAAGGCAACTCGCTCCCAATTGCCCGGGCCTTTCCTCAGTCAAAATGCCTACTATCATCCTTGAAGAGTCACTCCGCTACCGGGTTCACAAAACCCTAGATGTCAGTCAGAATGCCAAGTACGGTCGCTTCCGCCTCGTTGACTGCACGGCATTCCTCGACCACTCCACTTTACGAATCAAAGAGTTTCCTTTTAACGATATCTCCAATCTTCGTTATGCTACCATCTCGTTTCCGTGGAGGGGGGTTATCGCTCTTTGGCCCCCTCGTACCCTCGATGTCCTGGGTACCGAAGGCAGTGGTGACCCGATCAGTTTAGAAGTTCTACGTCATGCTTGCATCGCCGCCCGCAATAGAGGTGCAAATTATATCTGGCTCGATCAGCTCTGTATCCTCCAGGCTCGAGCGCACTCTGACGACAAACATGCACAGATCAAGCGCATGCACCAGGTGTATCGCTCTTGTGTGCTCTGCATTGTCATCCCTGGCGGTCTGCAACGCCTCGTTTGTCTCGATGAAGAAACACCATGGATCCGCCGGAGCTGGACACTTCAAGAATCGCTATCCCCTCCCGAAGTCGTGGTTTTGTTTGCGTGGACTTTGGGACCTGGTTTGTTTCGTTTTGCATGAAACGTTGCATATTAGTATTCATGTCTGTGTTGCAGGTTATGTACGTGCAGATGATGCACAAAAACATTGCCTTGGCAGAGTGGAAGAAGTGATTCCGGGGCAGAGTGCCATTGCCCGTTTGCAGAGTCTGGTCGCTGCTTCTAGCGAGGGCTTCATGGCTTTTTTTCGAGAAGATACTGGTGAAAGTCTGGAGGATGCGACTTGCCTCATCACATCTAGAATCCTCTGTCGAAGGTCTTCCCATGCCCGAGCACTAGCTGCCGCGATGGCTCAGGAGGGCTCCCAAGACTTCAAAGATAATGCTGTCTGGCAATGCGCGCAGCTTCGCACGTCGTCTCGTCCGGTGGATATGGTCTTAAGCATTATGGGCATGTTCGGTGTCACACTGCCTGCCGAGACGTATCGTCCTGATGACCGACTTCGCGCTACCATAGACCTCGCCAAGGAGATCCTGAAGCAAGGTCGCAGCGCCAGCTGGCTGGGCGTTTCGTTCCGACTTCCTCCATGCAGATATATTTCCACATTCTCCCTCTTCCCTCGGACTCATGCCGCAGGAGAATCCATCGTACAGACGCTATCTGGTCCTGAAAACATCTCCAAGTTCGTAGGAGGTGAATGCCTCTCCTTGGAAACTCTCACTATCTCCAAGAGTCTAGGACGAGGATATGTGGCCGAGAATAGTATTGCCGCATGTAAAACGTTCGTCTCTGCGCTACGTGAACGACATGATCCGGATCTGTCGGATCTTCAACTTCTGCCACGCGGATCGATGGACGACGAGGGTTACTTGGAATTTGAGGCATTGTCAATTCAAGTTCGGCCCCACTCCGAAGATGATGTGAGATATTATTATATTCATCCTACTCGAATCTAGCAATTATTGACCACTATTGAACAGTGCGCCAAATCCTTCCGTGGGGTCGATGGGCGAACGTGGAAAGCCTACGAAGTAGATGACCCGAGGCGCCACGAAACCGTCCACTTTGCGATTTTCCTTGGGGTGTACAAGAAATACCACCCATCCGTCTATGATCAATTGCGGCCAGGCGATGGTAACTTTGCCAAGCTCATGGTTGTGACAGAGCACGACGCCATGTCGAACAGGTCTCATGCAGTGACTTTCTGTACTACTAGAGACTCTATCGGATGTGCCAAGTTGCAGTGGGCATTGCGCAAATTCCGTGTCGGCGGCCCGGAGCCTTTCCCGCGGGGTGAGATGGAGGAACAAGCTGTGGGTTACAAGCCTCACCTCGCATCGCGTCTGCGACCCGACACCCACGAGATCATCCAACTCGGTTCACGCCTTGGAGCGTGTTCTCAGGCAGAAGTGGAGGAATTTTTTCGGAGGCACCCAACGGCGAGTAGGTTCCCTCATGACAGCTCGAAAACATCTATTATTGCCGGTCTGGAGAAGGATGTGCAGCAGTATTCCAAGTTGTTCAACGGGAAAATAAGCCTTCGAGCATTGATCAATTTGAATCTGCCCACGGATTGATTTTGCCTTGTCAACCAGGCTGGATTTGTTGTAAAGGCTTGTACGTACTCTTGGTTTTACATATCCTGCCTTTTGCCACTTTCCCTTTGTTATTCTGACGCGGATGTTCACGCCTACTACTTGAGTCGTTGCTTGGCATATAGTACCTTCCGAGCGTAAATAGTAAGGTCGCTAGAAATCAGTGTCCTATTCAATGACAATCAATGCCAAGTTAGACGTAGATTGAAAAAGTGTGGATGTTCAATAACTGACGTGTCAACTACCCGTCTGATGGTCCATTCTCCGTGTCCTCGACGCTCATTGGCGGCACAAAGTTTCGTGTCGCAGTGGGATATCTAGGTATCTGCAAAGTGACGTTTGGGTTGTGCCAGTGAGCGAAGGAATTGCCCTTACGGCTCGGCCGAAGACCGCTAAGCGTATAATTAATTTGTCTAGGCTCACAAGCGTGCTCTAGTTCTAACTTGATCGCGCTCAGCAGTGACCCCCAACACGCCCCATATCACCCTTCCCACCTTGTCGATCGCATCCGTCGGCGTTCCTATCCGCAAAAGCCCATCCTCGACCAATTCCGGGCCCAACTCGTCGGCGAACTCGTGTATCAACGGACGGACGATCGGTTCGGTGAATTCAAAGTGGCCTTGGAAGGTCAACACCTGAATGGACGTCAGCGGGACGCGCTGCGCATCCGATCTCGATATCATGGATGTCGATTCGAGATGGGCCGATGCGGGTTCAAATATCACAATGCCTTGGTTGGGCGCAATGTCCGTCGACCCGAGGAGGTGGGCGTGGGGAGGGCACGCCGTGACTTGGTCATGGTGCGTCAATTGGAGATGCTGCCCACAATCGATCCGATCAGCGCTCAGCATCACCCGTCTTACAAGGTGAGCATGAACCCACGAGTGTGTCGGTGTGGAAGAGGGCCTTGCCGATCGAGGTGAGATGGATGGTCGTCACGGAGACCTCCCATTCTCCTTTTTCAACGGGGGACCCGAGGGCCTTGCAGATCACTTGGTGGCCAAAGCAGGCGCCTGGTTGGGTTAGGGAACGACGAGGGTGATGGAAAGTAATCGATTTACCGAATATCTTAAAGGAGTGTCTATCGGCGACGACACGTTTGATGTATGCGAGCAGCTTGATGACCCACGGGAGTTGATCGTTGGCAGACGCACCTGCGAAACAAAAAATCACTCAGAGGATGACAAGGGAGAGAAAAGATGGGAACCAACGGGAACCGCTGATCAGGATACCCTCGTAATGGACATTGTCGGGCGGGTACGCCATGTCGTGGACGACATCGTAGGCATCGAGGGTAAAGGTAACCTCTACGGATCATCAAGGATCAGAAACCACACTGTGGACAATACCCACCCGTGGTGATCTGTCGGAGCGACGCGGATAAGAATTGGCGGAATATGTGAGCGTATTCACCGCGGGCATCTTTAATGGCAGATGACGTCGTGTAAATCTCGTCGCAGAGCAACAGTGCGAGTCGAACGGTACGCATGGTAGTACACACTGGCAATTTAGAGACAAGAGGTCACATCAGACTCCGTGTACTACCTGAGACAAAACACATACACGGCCGAGACGAGACCGAGACCAAATTTATCGCGCGGTCAGACAATGTGTTGATGGCGCTCTTGTACAGTTCCTGAACACTATTTTAGGGAGAGCGACATGGTTGAGCGCTAGCTCACTTTTGCTGAGTTGTCTGTGCTGGTATCATTAAAGGGTGCAAAAAGGACCTCGGAGATACCATCATGCATAGCCAATGTCGGATCCAAGTGGGAGGAGAGACCACGAAGTCACTCCGCTTTCCCGCGGTGGGACAGGATATAAACGGCGTTTTCCGCTGGTAGATGCATATGTCAAAAAAAGTACAGGTAACATGGATGTTGGTGGTGGTTGTGGACGATACCATGGTGCATGTTGATGATTAACGTCTTCTCCGTTCCAACCCGACATGTATCCGGGGTGCGACCTGTGGGATCCACCGCCGAGATCGGCTCAGACCACACCCAACACGCCCCATATCACCTTTCCTACCCTGCCGACGCCATCACATGCCAGCCCATCCGGATAACCTCTCCCAGGTATACCCCCCGCCCGCAAACGCGCATCTTTGACCAACTTCTCGCCCAATATCCCCGCGCGCGCGTCGAGCAACGCAGTCATGATTGACTCAGTGAACTCGGGATGTCCCTGCACCGTCAAGACATGAATGGACGTCAACGGAACGTTGAGGCTTGGCGCGTCCGAATCGAGATCTGCCAATGTAGGCACTGACGCGGGGTCGAATGTCACCATGCCATGGTTGGGTGTGACGTCTGTCGAACCGAGGAGGTGGGCGTTGGGCGGGCACGTCGGGACGTGGTCTAGGTGCGACTGCTGGATGTCCTAGGCACGACACGTATCAGCATCGGTATGTTGTTGTTGAACATCGAGGGCACGCACGAGTTGGTCAGAGCCAAAGATGGCCTTGCCGAGGGGGGTGAGCTGGATGGTCGTCACGGCGACCTCCCAGCCGCTGGGGTTCCGCACGCAAGACTCGCCGAGGGCCCTTGCGATGATTTGGTGACCAAAACAGATACCTGGACGGGTTAGGTGAGGGAACGACGAATGCGAGGGAAAGTGTTGCTTTACCGAATATCTTCAAGGAGGGTTTCTCTGTGATGATGCGTTTGACGTACGCGATCAGCTTGTTGATCCATTCGACATCTTCGTAGGCGGACATACCTGCGAAACACAGTCGATGGTGTGATCAGCGAGATAGAGAGACGGAGACGAACGAGAGCCGCTGATGAAGAGACCGTCATAGTGGGTGCTGTCTGGAGGGTAGGCCATGTCCTTGACGACATCATAGCCGTCGAGCGTAAAAGTAACGTCTGCACATCACATCAGGGACCGCAGTCATCGCATTGACGACACCCCCACCCGAAGTGATCCGTGCGAGCGACGAGGACAAGAGGTGGTGGTAAATGGGCGTGTAATTGCCGTGGATAACCTTGAGAGGTGGAATGAGATCGTCGCAGATCAACAAGGCGAGTCTGATGGTCGACATGGTGGTTTGTATACAAAACAAGTTAGTAGCCGTATTACAACAACTTGAACTTGTCGCACGTCCACCATGAGCGAAGTCGTCAACGTCCTCGTCGCGTTCGCCGTCATTGTCTTCATCTTTCGATGGGCGACGTCAGGTATACCATTTTTTCTCTCCTCCTCCTCCTCCTCCTCGTCGTTGCTCATCCTCGTCCTCGCCAGGCCCTTCAATGTCCTCGTCTGACACACGATCAGCCACAGCCGCACTCGGCTTCAGGCCCAAGCATGTCACCCAAGACATGGTACCCATCCACCTACACCCCTCCTCGTCGCACCCACTCATCTCTCACGCAGGTCGACCAAATTCACACCATGTTCCCCGACATCCCGACGTGCGTATGACCCTCCCCGTACCCACTCGCACCCAAACCGGCTCACACACACCCACCCTCAGAGACAACATCCGCTTCGACCTCTTGCGCACTGGCAGCGTCGAGCTCACCTCGAACAAGATCCTCGAACGCGGGTTCCTAGAACCGGTACGTCCCCTGCCTTCTTTTGGTTCGGACGAGGTTCTCACCGCTAGCCATCCCCCCGACTAGCCCCCACCAGCCTACTTTACGCTTTATCCCCGGCCCGACGGCCAAACCAACGCCCAACGCCGACCGCCTACTACGCGCCAAAATGCAACGCCCGCCTCCACCACCGCACGTCCCCCCTCCCTCATCGAGCGTTACCACCTTGTACAAGATGTCACCGAAGAATCCAATGCATCTGACCCGGCCCTCGCAGATGCGGGCGGGAAAGCCAAGTGGGAAGACACGCCCGAGAAACGCGAGGCCAGTCTGAGGGAGCGCAAGGCACAGATGGTGTTGGCCGCCAGGCAGTGAGTCCCCCGTGCTCGTCCTTGACCCATTCCTCACGACTCTTGCTTGACCAGGCGTATGCTGGCGCAGCAACAAAAGGAGGGGAGTGGTTCAGGTTCGTCATGACGTACATAATTCGGAGCAGGTGTTCCCTCCAACTTCATACCGCGTGACTGTCCCAATGCAACGACATTCTGACCAGCATAGTGCAATGAAATGGATAAACTACAGCAAGTGCGTTCTAAAACCTCAATCTTAAGTATGGTACTATGTGAAAAGTTTCCTAGTGAGAATGTCCCTATTGACTGTATAAAAAAGGTAAGCGTGCGATGCACCAATGGAAAGTAAAGGAGGTGGCGAATGAATGGATAAACTACAGTGATGATATAAGGTAACCTTCCAGAGACTTTTGCGTGAGCAGCGTGGGTACAGGAAATCCAAGAACGGGCCTTGTGAATGTCCGTGATGACGCAGAGCGCACCGCATCCGATGTGGATCCGTTCAGTGCACGTTATTATCTGACGGCCGGGGTGTCAACGAGCAGTGGCACAAAATCCGGGCTTCTCCAACGCTGGGTCTTTGAGCGCATCCATCCACTCCCCTTGAACGGCAGGACGCCCACCCGATCGCTTCCGGGGACTGCTCAGCTCCCGGATACTCTCTGGCCGTTTCAGAATGGCGTCCGCAAGCACATTGTTTCTGAAAACATCCTCCTCTTCCTCCCACTTATCTTCATCCCCCGAACCGTTCTCCATACCGTCCCAATCACCCAAGGAGTCGTCCGAGGCACTCTTGCCATTTTCAGTGCATCGCCGCCAGCCCTCCGAAGACGATCCAGATGCTGACGAATCAGGCGTTCGTCGTCCACCATGTCTTGTATCCCGATTTGGAACACACAATCCCAGGCCAGACCATAACAAAGGTGACATGCCGAAACCTGTTCCCGAATATGAACCTCCAGAAGACGCTGCAAAGCCCGGAGGGTGGGAAGTGAGCACGGGCGCAGAAGCAAGCAGTGCCTGAACATGTGCTGGTGCACTGGCCGAGTTCTGAGTCTGAATCACAGGCGGAAGAGGAAAGGGATGCTGGTGCAAACGTGGTGACATGTGTATATGCGGCGACGTTGGGGATGAAAAAGGAGACGTGGCCTGTTGTGCTCGAAACGATGCGACAGCCGCGTACGCTTGGAGCTGCTGCATCAGGTGGTGTATTTGCGCTTGAAGCTACGACATTCGTCAGTTCGACAGACTGCACATAAAAGGTTAGGATTCACCTCTGCCTCCCTCATTCTCCACATACTTGCATTCTCGTTCCATCCCCAGCGGAGTTCATCACGTTCTTTACTCGCTTGCTCAGCTTCTATGCGTAATTGCTCTTCTCGTACGCGCGATGCTTCGAGAGCACTGCACATGGACGCGAGCTGTATATGTGCGCTTGCTGCGGTTTTATCTAATGGTCGTCCAATAGGCTCCCTCTGGCCGGGGTCCATGGACGTTGATAGCGATCGTGGTGGGGGTGTTGACCCCCGGGAATTAGCGGGCGTCGACGGCCCAGCACCATCGGTAGAGTAACTGGTGGAACGGGTCACAATAGAATACAAGAGATGGAGTCAAGAAACAAGTACCCACGTGGATATAGATAACGACGGACAAGGGACAATAGAATTAAAGGAACTTGCCACGCTGTCAGGCAACGGGGGCGGTGTGGGCGGCAAAAGAGGTGATATGACGTTCGGATCCATTCTCGAAAGGCGTAACTTTGTTCGGGCACGGACAAGTTTAGCACAACTCCCACTCCTGTATGCCGCCTGGGAATCGCGTGCTTGAGGCATGCGAGTGTCAGAACAACTTGTAGAGTATAGCGGAGATGAAGGAGCATCTTCAGATGTATGCGTTGCGATCGTCGAGGCGGAGCTGACGTTCACTTCCGCGTCCGTGGCAGTCATTGAGTCGATGGGTAAAGAATGTGTAGGGATGCTGTTCGTTTGAAAGACTGCGTCCGAAGAACCGTGGTCGGAGATATCCGTTGCCGATGTGACTGCCGACGAGGAAGACATGTTGCCGTTCGGAGTCATGCTCCTGGCACTGCCATCGTACGACTCTCCGCCTAGACAGACCATGCCTAACAGGTCACTAGCAGGCTCTGGAGACTGGGAGCGGGAGGTAGAGGACGTTGTGTCGTTCTGTGGTGCACTCGAGTTTGAGAGTGTGTCGGCAGAGGGAGGGGAGTGGTCGTGGTCGTGGTCGTGGTCGGTGACCTTGATAGCCTTGAGCAAGGCTTTAGACTTCTTTCCGCCTTTCAAGAGATCGCGAAACGGATCCTTGCCTCTGCGACGGCGCTCTTTGGAACGAATGCTCTTGCAGTCACTTTGTTCGTCGACGGGAATAGAGACGGCGGGCGACTGCTGTGTGGTCTCCGGCACAGTGCGCGCAAGCGAAAAGCGAAAAGACGCGAGGGTGGTAGAGAGGATGGATGGCGGGTCGTCTGGGTGCTGTTTATCGAGAGATTGTCGAGCGTGGTGCCAGAGACAGGATGTGAGTGCGATGGCGACTGTTGTGGCTGCGACGACGAGGGCGGCGTTGAGGACGATAGGGTCGTCGTTGAGCCACCGACGGGGATGGTCGTCGGTCATAACCACCAGACAAGTTGGAAATCCAGTCCAAAGGTCCTTTCAATCTCCGATTACGTTTAGGGTGACAAGTACTACTACTCTAATAATATCTGGCAGGCACCCCATCACGGAGTCACCTTGCTGCAAGTATAGGACGATATTTTTGGGTACATCCGCTGGGAAATGGCGGACAAGTAAAATGACCGTTCACATTTGTGGCGTCCCAGGTCTTCGGCCGCAGTAGCACATTGTATCGCTTATAAGATTAGAAGTCGTTCGGAAATACCTCGACGTGCCCATCGGTTGTCGTCTGCTGACGCCAGTGAACGTCACATAAGTGTTTATTCACTGTTGCAAAAACTGTTGCAAAAATCGATGGTGGCTCTACTACTTTTCTGGTACCTTCATTGACAGTCGGAGTTGCACTGATGGCCGGAGTCCCCGGGAGCAGCAAGAGCGGTTCGACACCCAGAAAAGAGGCAGTAGTGGATGACTGCGCGTCCAGCTGGTATTTGACTGTCTTGACTGACGAAATCCATTCTGCCATCGGTGACAGCCGCTGGCCCGGCACTCGAGCCCACAATGTCAGACTTCACAGACCGTGACCATGGGCACAGCTTGCCCAGCTTGCCCGCGAAACCTGTAGGCTGAACACCACAGTGCAACACGTACCTGCGGTGAACCCTGAGACTCAGGGTGGGAATGAGAACTTCATTGGAGAGTGTCAGAATGAATGACCGCGTTTCAGAACAAACACTGTTTCGATGGTCCGTCTCCTGCGATCATGGTGGGCACGCCGATCAAGCTTGCACCATCGGTCGCGCTTTTCGCAAAGAGCACGCGCCACACTCTACATGGGTATCTCGGACTTCCTGAAATATTGGCATGATGCAGTCGATCGTGGGCAAAGATACAGTGATAAACACCGCACTCCGACGTGAGTTCTGTCTTGCACAGCACTTGCATCCACAGTGGGCGGTCCAGGTGAGCTACAGATCAATTTGCGTCGGCGGTTTGTCCTAGATCTGCACCTCTGTCGTAATCAGTCAACAGTTAGAAACCCTGACAAACGTTCGAATCCTGCATGTGATCCTTGCAGTGAGCACGAGTGGTGGCGAGGCTGGGCAGAAGCGTTGATGACCGTCACGCTTCAAAGTGCCGCCGCCGCGGGGCCGTGTTCGGAACATCTTCGGATGTACATTGTACATAGTAAAATGCTACCTCTACTTAGCACAGGCCATGCAAAGTTCAAGGAAGCGCTCGAGCCCCGTATGGTTGGTCACCTCATGAGAATTCTAGTACCAGGTAAGTACCGTCATTTAGGTGACTGATTTGATTAGAAGTCGGGATGCGGTAGGTTATCACCTGTTGTGTTCATGTCCAGACGGCGTACCAAGTGGACTCCGAGTCGTGCAGGATGCGGTGGGTGATCATCACTGATGTGAACAGGTTTGCGAACGCGTCGGGAGCTGGCTGTGAATCACCAGAATAACTATTACCGATCAGATGGCTCCCGAGCTCGAGTATATAAAGGACTCTACTAGGAGTCCACTTTCAACGGTCACTTTCACTTTCACTTCACTTTGATGACTGGCTCATCCATTCCTGGAACTATCCCCGCGCTTACCCCCGAGCTCTCTGACAGACTCAGGGAGCGGGTCCACAACACGCTCCTGTATATCATCAGCAAGAACAAGCACACGCGTTATGTACGCGAGTCTCCCGTATTCAATGATTTCCGCAGCGCGCTGGACGCACTCGGCGACTCGAATGATGTAGTTCACGATGACACTCTCTTGGAGACCTTCCGCGCGGCGATCCCTTTGACGAGTTATGCCTCTTATGAGCCTTTTCTAAACAAGCTGGTGGCTCCTAACCCAAACGTAAACGACGTCAAAGACATGTTCTCCCCCGGGTTACCCTACTTCATCGCCTGTTCAAGCGCGACCTCGGGCAAAAAGGGGAAACTCTTCGCCAAGTATGATCATGCTGCAAGATCATCACTGCAAGTCGTCGACGAGCATGCAAACCCCGTCTCTGCTCAAGGAGGCAAGAATTGCATGGTATATTCTCTCACATATAGGGAAATCATCCAGGTCATGGACGACGATGGAGTCTCCGTTGCACGTTTCCCTATTTCGAGCATGTCAGGCGGCGTCATTCGTATGAAAAATGGAGCACACGTTGACAGGGATCCCTTCTGGATGACACTCACTGGTACATGCCATCCCCATGTAAAGTTCCTGCCACTGACGCATTTTTACCGTAGCACCCCGAGCTACATCTCCATTAGCTGCCAGCTTCATCGTCAACTATCGAT
>JBBPTD010000477.1:0-25207 GCA_038093895.1 Boletus aff. mottiae
GTGGCGAGGGTGAGAACAGCGCTCGTGTGCAAACACAAACGGGAACGCGGTTGTCGCACAGCTAGACGACTCGGATGGTGAGGGGTCTCGAAACCCGACGTTCATTTTTATCAAGGTGTGAGCGCACAGTAGGATATATGCAGCTGTACATGTGAGTACCTGCTCGTAGAAAAAATTTCCTGTCATAAATATTACAGACCAGGCGATCAGACAAGAAAGGAACAAAAGGAAAGGAACAAGCATATATGCGAATGCGGGACAAGAATCGATGAGACCACAAGCAAGGTTGACGCCGACTGAAGTCCGCCCTTCCCAAGTAGTAAATAGCCACCACTCTATTCATGCCAGGCCCCAGCATATACGGTAACAGAAACTGATGGTGTTGAAACTTGCACGTTGGTAAATGTTATTTCATCGTCTCCTCGTTGAATCTCAAAAGTTCTGGAAATCTGGTTCTTCTTTTTAGGCACCCAAAATTTGGTTCCGAGTTTATACACGAGGTCTGTAAAGACCACTTTGTCGAAGTCGGGAAGGGGCGTGAGACCACCATTATTCATAACACGTCCAACAGCCCAGTATGCACTGTCCCCGCAGAGCGGATTCTCGGGAGGACTAGTGAAGACGCCAGACCAGAACGCGCTAGTATCGGAATTTACAATTTTGACCTTACCCTCTGTAGGGGAATCGTTTTCATGTGCGACAGTGATTTGGATGTGATCACCGGGGGAGATTATGCCAAGCGCCGTGTGGTCTACATCCCAGGCGAAGACAAAGGGCGTGAACGCTGCCCAAGCTATCCATGAAAGAGTGAGAGGTTACTGATGCATGGGTTTAATGTTAACTTACCTGTGGCATAGAACAGGCCATGTTCGGTTATCCCGGTTTGGATTCCAGCCGCCAAAGAGCCAGTTGGACATTCCGGACCGTCGAGACCGACTTCGATAACGACACCCGAGCCAATGGCACCCCAAATATTGGGCACGGTGAACGTGCCGGTGGCACCAGTTATTAATGAGTTGGTTTTCTGGCCCGGAACCTGTCGGGGCAAGATGAGACCAAACAACACACGGTCCAGAAGATACGCACTCACTTTCATAGCACCAGCCATGTTTTTAAGACCTTCAAGATCGGCGAGAACTCCAGAAACGAACAAGAAGATGGAGACGAGAGCGTAATTCAAGTGCATAGCAAGAGTAAAGATTGATGGTGAGTTTGGCACTGAAAGCCTCGCATGGCCTCACGGTTTTAGCAGAGGTCGGATGAGTCTGAAACGCAAACGATGATCCAGACAAACTAGGACCCAAACCGGGATGTCCTCCGTACAACATGGGTTTCGGCTTTCCTCCTGTTACCATCATGAGTCTGAAACGCAAATGATAGCAGTCGTGTGTACGATCTAGACAAACTAGGACCCAAACCGGGATGTCCTCCGTAAAACATGGGTTTCGGCTTCCGTGTCAAGTCATTAACCGGATCCCCGACTCCAGTGGAGGAGGGTTTTCCTGGACCCGTAAGGGTTCAGGTTTTGTCATCCTGAACCATCTGTCATCCTCCTGTTACCATCATGAGTCTGAAACGCAAATGATAGTTCGAACGTCTCCAACAGTCGTGTGTACGATCCAGACAAACTAGGACCCAAACCGGGATGTCCTCCATAAAACATGGGTTTCGGACAAATCGTCGTACTCTTCGGAGAATGACCAACCGTTTGAAAGTACCATCATGCAGCCTCGCAAATGTCCCACCTTTCAAACCTCGTCAGTTTGTCTATCGGCACTCGCAAAGATGAATCCCGGTCGAGCAGCCCACAATACTCTTACCTTCCTAACTCATAGCACCAGCCATGACCACTATACAACAGACCCCCGCACTGTTCAAGCCTATCAAAGTCGGCTGATTGGCGCTCCAGCACTGCGTCGTCCTTGCCCCTTTGACCCGCTTCCGAGCATATGCCTCTCATGTTCCCGGGCCTCAGCACGCCTCATACTACTCTCAGCGTGGTTCCACGCCAGGAACATTGCTTATCACTGAAGCCACCTCCATCTCTCATGGTGCAGGAGGTTATGCTCATGTCCCAGGCATCTACACTGACGAGCACATAAAAGGTACGCATGCGCTTCATTACTACTTTTCAGAAGCCATCTCACGGATGTTCACGTTAGGTCACGGATGCAGTTCATGCCAAGGGATCGTACATCTTCCTTCAACTCTGGGCCCTTGGATGTACTGCCGACATAGATTTCCTCGAGCAGCAGGACCCGCCTTCACCATACGTTGCCACATCCTCCGTCCCGTTGACCGGAAAGTCGAAGCCACCTCGTCCGTTGACCGAATCCAAGATCCTGAGTCTGAAACGCAAGTGATAGTTCAAACGTCTCATAGACTAGGCAGAGCTGGCTGACACAGTGTTAGATACGGTCTGACAGTGTCCATGTTCCTGGACCTGTAAGGGTTCAAGTTTTGTCATCCTGTATCGTATGTCTATCCTCCTTTTGCCATTTGGAGATTTACCCCCTTTCCCGTGCCACTCGCCACTCGTCACAATGCCTTTACTGTACATGAGCGCTATGAAGTGTCCCAAATATGTTTCATTAACTGAAGTTTGTTTTCAGTAGCATAATCACGTCGTTTAATCACTTTGCTTGTGGGTCCAGGTTGTTGGAATAGAATCGTTCACCACATTATATTACCGCTTACCTAATGAACTGTACAGTACCAAGTTTGTTTATCTTGCCACCACCTGTATTACCGTACGTTGTCCGTTATCGCGAACAACAACTGCCGCTCTGTCCCACGTTGCTTGCACCCCGTTCCCGGCACACGACTTTTCAACACAGGTGTGCCTGGAGGGCAGTGGTATTACCTCCATTGTGATTGATGGATCTTGATAGTGGGTGTTGTTACAACTCACCTCAGCAACACCTGGTTGTTGTGCCATTCTTTTCTTTTGCCTTAGACTTTCTCTGACTGCTCTGTCTCTGGAACCCTTGTCCCCTCATCCCCTCATCTCCCATAGATCTCCTTAGACTTCCTATGGACGTGTATGTTGTCTTCTTCGCCTCAGACCTTGTACCATTGTCTTGGATCCTTCTTCTTCCTTGCCTTGTGTCCTCTTATCTCAGACCCTGTGTTGAAAGGACACGTACTTACAGTCACGTGACCTTATATTAAGTAATCATTACAAAGCGTATATAAGACTCGACTGAGTCTGAATATAAAAAGATATCTCTTGACCAGCTACCACTATCATCTCTGAGAACTCAACCCCATCCAAGGTAAGTATCCCTAGAGTAGATTCCTTAGTAGCCCGTGCAGCAACGCCAGCTACTAGCTATTGCAACAGGTTATGAGCCCCGCAGCTCTGACTACAGTGTTTACACCATAGTCATCTGCTCATGGGTGAAACCCTTGGACATAGGCTGTTCTGTGTGGAAACGCCGAACGCTTTTTGATGCGGCAATGCTCAAGAGCAGCAGCCATAAGACTCTGAATGTAGGGGGTTGTTATGACCCTACATTCTAAGAGCTCTGACTGTTCAGCGACATGAACGTCTTTTCTTGCTCCCTTCATTGGTTCATGCTGACACGTTACCCTTTCAGAACCTACTATCATGTCGTCAACCCTCAACTCCCTTCCCAAACTCAGCAGCACCAACTACAAACGTTGGGCCCAGGACATGGAAGCATATCTCCGGGCTATCGGGGTCTGGAACAAAGCCATGACCAAGACACACCCCACCATGGCTGCAGCCGGAACTGCCCTCACCCCCGCTGAGGAAGAAGCTCAGAATAAGTGGGATGAGAACGATGATCGGGCCCTAGGCTCCATTCGTCTCCGTCTCGACCCCTCCATCGCCAGCAACTTCGCCACCCATTCCATGTCGAAAGACCTCTGGGATGCCATAAAAGCCAAGTACGAAACTGCCTCCCTCGCTTCCACCTACACCAAGTGGAAGATCATGCTCGGGATTACCTTCCCCGACAACAACCACCCTGGCCCAGCCTTCTCCAACCTGAACGCCAGCTTCGCTCAGCTGGAACAGCTCCAGCACAAGGTGCCTGATAACCTCAAGGCACTCATCACCGTCGCCAAGCTCCCCAAGTATGCGGAGACTCTCCATCAGCAGCTCAATGCTGCCATTGACGCCGACCCCACCAAGACCAAGGTCTTAACCATGGTGGAACTGGAGACCATCCTCACCACTGCTTGGCAGCACTACCTCACCTGCCAGCCCCCACCTCGTGCCCAGGCCAACAAGGTTTCTAACGTAAAGCGCCAGCAAGGCGACCCCTCCTTCAAGAAGCAGCAGAAGGAACAGGAGACCTCATCCGATAAAAAGGATGAGGATAAGAAGGACAAGGGGAAAAAGCGTTGTCAGGGCAAGCGCTCTGAAGAAGGGGAGAAGAAGCACAAGGATCGTGCGGCCACCACCGCCGAGTCATCCTCTGCCTCATTCGCTTTCGCGAACATGCTTCAGGAGCCTGTGGTTTTTAGCCCGGCCTCCACTGTCTTCACTGAGCCCGCTCAGGACACCCGCGCTCTCGTGCACACTCCCGGTGCCGCCCACTACGGGCCCCCCGCCTTCCCTCAGGTCCAAGAGGCCATCTCCCTCACTCGCCACATTGGGGAGACCCCCACCACTCAGGTTGTTCACACCCTCGAGCCCATTGTCAAACACCACCGCCGTGTTCATGCGCGGCAACACTCCGCCTTCAATGAGGATGGTGCATTCGGCACTAGAACCATCCCTCCCAGCCACACTGGCCCCTCCACGCCCTCTCTCATAGAGCGCATAGAGACTGCCCGGATCATCGAGATCCTCCCGGACTCTGACGATGAAGACATGGTCACTTTTGACTGTGACGATTCCATCAGCCTTGGCGGGGAAATGGAGGTGGACGACTACGTCGAGCGATTCTTTGAGGAAAGCTCCCAGTGGCAAGTCCCTCTCTTCCTTTGTCCATCTCTAGCAGGCACTGACACACGGTTTTTATTGCCTCAGATAGTATATAATTTGTACGCGCCTGTAGTAGATGTAGACAATGCAACTACTGCTCCTCCCTTCTCCATGTGTGACCACTGTAAAAAGCAGAAAATAACTAAGAGTAAAGGAAAGGAAAGAGAACATGATGATGCCATGCCCCATGACATGTGGCTCCTCGATTCAGGAGCTTCATCCCACTACACCAACAATCTAGACGATCTGATTGAGTACTCCGCTTATAAGCAACCCACCTACTCTCAGACGGCAAATGGTCGTGCGCCGATTAAAGGCAAAGGCACAGCAATTATTCGCTTCCAAGGTAGACTTGTGCGGTTATCGCTGGTCATTTACATGCCATCATGCACAATAAAGCTCATATCTATGGGTACCTTGTTAACCAATGCCTGCATGACGCTTCAGACCTCACCTGGTCACATCAATATTTTTGATAAATGCACCAAGCAACTGGTACTAGGTTTCCACTCCCATGGCAACACAATGTACTGGATGCGTGCACCTACTGTTCGTCCTCAAGCCGACTTATTGTCGATGACCTCTGTGGATTATGAACTCCTCCACCGCCGTTTAGGCCACCCCTTGCGTGATGTGCTCCGCGCTGCAAAGAAGCACATTAAGGACTTTCCGGATGTCAATATTCCATCCACTGCTCCTATATGCTCTGGTTGTGAGCTTGGTAAACAACCAAACCATACTTTTCCTCATAGCGAGAAGCGCGCAAGTGCTCCCTTTGAGTTAATTCATTCTGACCTTAAATCATTTGAAATTGAATCATACCACAAGTACAAGTACACGGTCGTCTTTTATGATGACTTTACCTCCATGGCTTGGCTGGTCCTGATTAAAACTAAGGATCAAACGCTCAAAGTGACCAAGCAATTCCATGCCTATGTGCGTACTCAGTTCAACGCCATAATAAAACACTGGCACTCTGATGCAGGGGGAGAATACACCTCCAAAGCTTTCACTGAGTACATGCGCGATAATGGCATACACATACAACAATCTGCCCCCTATGCTCACCAGCAGAACGGACGCACGGAATGCCTAATCCATACTCTTATGGATAAAGCACAACCCATGCGACTGCAGGCTTGCCTGCCCGATTCCTATTGGGAGTTCGTGGTTTTACATGCACTTCATGTGTATAATCGCACCCCATCTTATCAGCTCAAATGGAAAACGCCATCTGAGATGCTCACTGGCGAAAAGCCTACCTTCTCACACCTTCGGGTTTTTGGCTGTGGCGCATACGTCCACTTACCAGCAGAGACTCGCAAAGGCAAATTGCAGCCTAAATTGCAACTGATGATCTACCTTGGTGTTTCCGCCGGTAGTGATTCAAACTACCTCTTCATGCGCCCTAACAACGCGCTACACACATCAGCTCATGCCATTTTTGATGAGCACCTCTTCCCAAGGTGTTCAAAGGCTCAGCCACACCGGCCCGTTAACCACCCGCCACGTTCTCACTCTCATGATGACGGATCTTCAGATTCAGATTCTGAACCATCGGATCAGGAGTCCGATGCGGAAATCGCTCCTCCTCCCGACCACTGTCGCCCGGCCCCCAGGCCACTTACTCCACCTCCAGCAACACCTCCCAGGGTTCCTACACTGCCGCCAGCACCACTGGCACCTCCGGTTACCCCTTCTTGTCGTCCGCCTCCGCCTCCACCTGCTCGGCCAGAGCGCCCACAGTGAGAGCGCCATGCCCCCATTCGCCCAGGAAATGTGTATGGGGAGCGCCGTGAACCGCTAAAGCAACTTCGCGACATCGAACACATCTCTGACTGGTGCAGACTCGTTGGAGAAGCACCGGCTGGACCTTCGGATTCACCTGTTGTCCCTGGTGGAATGCCTCCGTCCCCGACTCCATCGGAAGAAGACGTAGAGCGCATCACCAGGGAAGGGGGAGACACATTGGTTTCATACCTCTGCAGCCGTGCATTCCCAATGGAGAAAGAACAGTCCAACGTGAACTACTGCGAATGGACATACCGCGACATCCTCAAGTTACCACAAGAGGAACAAACACTCTGGTGTAAAGCCTACCATGATGAGTTGCAAATACTCAAGGACCACAAGGTCTATGAAATCATGGATTGACCCACAAACAGGAAGGTTATTAAGAACTGATGGGTCTTTGATGTAAAATCAGATGGTAGAAAGAAAGCCTGGCTCGTCACCAAAGGCTTCTCCCAAGTAGAAGGGATTGATTTCAATCAAATATTCTCCCCTGTCATACGCTTCGAGACAGTGTGGTGCATGCTCGCCCTCGCAGCAACAGAGAACTGGTACATCACAGGTCTCGATGTCCGATCCGCCTATTTATATGGCAAACTGGACGAAGAACTATACATGGACTTCCCTGAAGGCTTTATGCCCCCTCATCTCAAAGGGAAGGTCTTGCAACTACTCCGCGCCCTATATGGCCTTAAGCAAGCCGGACTAGCTTGGTGGCGCGAGCTTGACAAATCCATGAAAGAACTGGGCTTCACGCGTCTTAAAACAGATGCTGGCCTATTCATCTATCGCAAAGGCAAAGAGCTCGTCCTAGCGATTATCTACGTAGATGATGCCATCTTCTGCGGCCCCAACAAACCTTTCGTAGACAAGGTTAAAGCTGCATTCATGAAGAAATGGGACTGTTGTGACTTAGGAGAAACACACGAATTCCTAAGAATGAACATACGTCGAGATGGTCAAACGATTAAGATAGACCAGCGAGAATACCTCGGCAAAGTCATAGAGCGATGCGGCATGACTAACGCCAAAATCGCCAACACCCCTCTTCCTCAGGGCTACTACCCAGAGAAGAATGATCTCCCCGTCCAACCGGAACTTTGGACGCGATTCCAACAGGTCATTGGATCATTGCTGTATCTTATGATCGGCACAAGACCTGACATCTCATATGCGGTAACTCAACTCGCCTGCATGTCTGCAAACCCATCAGAAGAGCATCTGAACAAGGCTCTATACATCTGCCGGTACCTTCTTGGTACCCAAGACTACTCTCTCGTATACAGCGGCAAGATTGGTAAAGGCATCATCGCCTGCACTGACTCTGATTGGGGACAAGACAAAGTCACGTCTCACTCGCAAACAGGCTTTTACCTGAAATTCGCGGATGGTGTGTTCTTGTGGAACTCACACTTACAAAAGACCACAGCTCTGTCTTCTACGGAAGCTGAGTACATGGCCTTGAGCGACTGCACGTGCCAGGCTATTTGGATTCATCAAATGATGGAAGAACTTGGCTATCGCCTTGGTCCTATTCCAGTTTGTGGTGACAACCAAGGGTTGCTCTTTATTGCGCAGAACCCAGTTACCGAAAAACATTCCAAACATATCCAGATCCGTTACCACTTCGTATGTGATGCTGTGATGCTATGGAAGCAGGTTGAGCTACTCTTTATCCCAGGGACCGACAATCCCGCGGATATGTTCACTAAGAACCTTGGACATGTCAAGTTCAAGGAGTTCCGCTCCCAGCTCGGTTTGGAATTCAACTCGCCATCGTAAGATTGTGCGGACATTTATATTTTACTTCATATTCCTCACTATGATATCTATGTATCTACCGTATACTAGACAAGGGGGAGTGTTGAAAGGACACGTACTTACAGTCATGTGACCTTATATTAAGTAATCATTACAAAGCATATATAAGACTCGACTGAGTCTGAATATAAAAAGATATCTCTTGACCAGCTACCGCTATCATCTCTGAGAACTCAACCCCATCCAAGGTAAGTATCCCTAGAGTAGATTCCTTAGTAGCCCATGCGGCAACGCCGGCTACTAGCTATTGCAACACCCTGTACCATTACTTTGGTTCCTCATCTTCTCAGGCTATAGTGGAAAGTTGTTGCATGATTATATGGTAGTCATCCAATGTACGTTATTGCATGAAGAGCGATCATCATTCGTATAATGGTAGAACTTTGCAATACCACTTACAACTGTACTCTCCCAGAGCCCATCCCCCTGCCTGTTTGCAATACCACATGATTTCCTGTCTCTTGCAATACCCTTCTACCAGGCTCTTTACAAGACAAGTGCATTTCTGCCTGTTTACAACACCACATGATTTCCTGTCCTCTTGCAATACCCTTGCTGCCAGCCTCTTTGCAAGGCGAGTGCATTGCCCATCCCTTCTTCGCAATACAGCACAATTGCCTGCCCATTTGCAATACCCACCTGCCACCTGCCTCTTTGCAAGACGAGTGCATTACCCATCCCTTCTTTGCAATACTGCACGATTGCCTGCCCATTTGCAATACCTGCCCGCTGCCTGCCTCTTTGCCACATGCACACAGTGCACTTTTGCAAGATGAGCGGATTGCTCATTCCATTTCAATATTGACCTGGACCTGCTACCCAATTCTTTGCAATACTGTACTGCACTATTGCCTGCCATGTTGCAATCCTCTCCTGTCTCTTTGCAATACTCTCCCACTGCCCACCTCTTTGCAAGACAAGTGCATTACCCATCCCATTCAATATTGTCCTGTCCCCTCCTTTGCAACACCATACTGTCACCTGTCTTTTGCAATACCACCGCCATCCACCCCTTTGCCATATGTGCAATTGCCTGCCCTGATGAGCGCATTGCCTGTCCCATTGCCACACCAATTCCTGCCAGAATATCCTCCTGCCACCGCCTCTTTTGCAACATTGCGCTGTTTCCTGCCCCTTTGCAATACCTCCTGTTCCTGCCTCTTTGTGAGTAGTGCCATGTGATTTCCCCATCCTTTTGCAATACCACATGATCCCCCCATGGTAATACTGCCCCATCGTCCACTCCATCCTGTTTTGCAAGATGCTAGATATATCTGTTGCAACATGTATATAGTACTTGTTCTCTCCCGTCATCCCTTTGCAATACCACCAGGTTATGTCCCCCTTTAAATACACACTTCTGAAGTACTTATTTCGGGTGTTAATTCCTTACTCTCACACATCTCAAGACAAGAAAAATTATGGGGTTGACCACAAGTAGTACTACGAAAGTATGTAAAGATAGAAAAGTAAGTGGTTCACTTTGCAACCTTGTGTTTCCTGCGAGCGCTTAACAAATTGGTGACAAGAAATAAATCAGACAAACTTACTTGGTCTTGGGTGCATTAACATCTCCAATGTCAGCATCTGCTGCTCACTTGCCTTTCGCCTTCTTACCTTCGCACTTTTTGCTGGCATAGGGGCTATATTCTCTTTTCCAATAGCATTGGACCATGAGAATCAGATGGTGGCAGTGCCATTTGCTCTAACATGAGAGATTGCAGTGCGGGGGGTGAAGTCGTGCCTGTCACTAGTGTTGGCACAGGAAGTGGTAATTGCACCAATGGAGGGAAATTGAATTGAGGTTGAGTGAATGGCTGCAAGCCGAGGCCTTGAGTAAGGTCATTGCCACCACTCATTGAATTCAAGGGAATGGCGGGGTAAGAATTGATTGAATTGAGGATGAGTGAATGGCTGCAAGCTGAGGCCTTGAGTAAGGTCATTGCACAAGGCAATGGCAGGGTAAGACATCATAGGAGAGGTAGTGGGGAATGTATAGTTCAGTGAGGCAGCCCCCAAGGAAGTTGGACCTTGAAGTGACACTGGTGCCAATGTGCCGTTCCAGGAGTTCCTGAATCCTGAAACAGACCAGGTATTGTCATACAAGAGATCTGTGAAGGAAGAACATGTGGTGCCATAGGGGTCAGATCCCATAGTTGAGTTTGTGAGATATGTGGAAGGCAACAAGCTGGTGCACATAGGAGGAGTGACGAAATGTTGAGTTGATGTTGCAAGATCATGGGGAGGTGTGGCAGGATGGGCCAAGGACGTTGCAAGATGTGCTGGTGAGGAGGTGGCAAAAGGGAGTGCATGTGTTGCAAAATGTGTCAGCGAGGAGGTGGCTTCAGGGATTGGTATACTGGCATTCATGGGGAACAGCAGAGTAATGAAATGTTGAGTAGATATTGCAAGATTGTGGGGAGGCATGGTTGGATGGGGCAAGGACATTGCAGGATGTGCCAGTGAAGTGGTGAGGGGGAGCATAGGTATTGCAAAATGCGGAGGTGAAGTGGTGGCTTCAGGCATCGGCATACCGGTATTTGCAGGGAATGTTGCTGCATCATAAGGGATGGGGGACGTGGCATTATTGGATGTTGCAAAACATTGCATGTCAGTTACAATGTGGTGCTGGTTTGCAAGATGACTCAGTGTTACTGGATTGGGATGTGGGGAATGCTATAAGAACTCACCGATGAGATTGACCCTCCACCCACATCTGCTGCACCCTCAGCAGCATTGTCTACCCCCTTCCCTTGACCTTCCTCCCCTTTCTTTGGCTCAACACAGGCTGACACATCGCTGGCATTGCTGCTATTGCCATCATGTCCCCTGTTATTGTCATTGTCGTTGTCATTGCTACCATCACTCTCGTCATCACCTTCACCCTGCTTGGTACCTTCAGACTTCAAGTTGCCCACGGACTCGTTATCTGAGTTCCTGATGGTAAGTGACACAATGGACAGGAAGAATGATCAACTCACTGAAGACCTCGGCCAGGTACTTGCCATATGCTTGTACTACCTTGGTGTCAAAGTTGGGGTACATATTGGCAAAATCTTGCCCATCCTTGGTTTGTCTGATATGCAGACTACATCAATATTACATAAGTCATAAGCTCGACAAGACCCCAAGTGGACACTGACCTTGTGATAACATTCCCCCCTTCAGGATCCAGAGGATCAGGGCCGCCCATCAAGACCGTAAAGTTCCATCCATTGGTTTGCACACTTAGGTGTTCGAGGACTCACTGAAGAGCGGCCCTGCAGTATTGGACATTACTGTCCAGGGTGAAGTGTCAGTGCAGATCAAGGTAGGTACAAAGCCAGACTCCTTACCTATGTTACGCTTGGCCCGGGTAGGGACGAGTGTAGCCTCGAAAAGCTAAGTTTCAAAGGTTACGAGAGATAGCGTGCACTTAATGGTAGCACGAAGTCCAAGGAAGATGTTCTGTAGAGGAACACAAGAGTTTCAGAGTTCAGAGGTTCAGAGCGACTGGTCAAGTGCCAGAAGGAGCTTGAGACAAAGGAGTAGATTCAAGGTATTGATCGAGGAGATCTAAGCTAAAGTACAAGGATAGGTATAGCGGGTTTATATACCCGGTTACAAGACTAAGGGCAGGCATAGTTAAGGCAGGTCATAGAACACGATAGAAGGAGACGGAATGTGGAGGAAGTAATTGCTGACGAAGCAATTGAGATAAGAGATAGGGAAAGTAAGCAGTGGTGAGTCAGCGATAAAAGAAATAGTGTCCGGGTCAAGAGTCGAACAAGCGAGTTCAGTATAAGTACAAGACGAGTGCAAGAGAAGCGTAAAGAGAAGCAAGAAGAAAGAGCAAGTTGTAACAACCTATGAACAACTGAGCAATCTAACTTGATGTCATCCAGGCTGTTGTCAGACTCATCAGACTTGCCTTCCTTATCGTGGCTCTTCTGTCGTGTAAGGTCTTGCTTCTGTTGTTCATAGAGTGTATAAATTTCTTCTTTAATTTCAGCTGACTTGTCCTCAAAGAGTTGACAGGTTATTTTGCTGACTTTGGTGATTGGGGTACCAGCTGGGATAGCAGGCTGGATGCAAGTCATGAAGTAGTGCTTTGAGTAGATCTCCCAGGGCTTTTTGATGTGTGTCTTGGGCTTCAGGAGAGTATTAATGACACTCATGGTCTTGCTGTTGACAGAGCGGTTCTGGCCAGCCACTGCATGCCGGTGCATCCAAGCACGAAGCTGTTTTTGGTGCTTCAAGATGGCTGCGGTTAGGGCCACCTTCTGCTGATCAGTGAGGTCAGCATTGGCCAGTACACCCGGCAGCATGGTCAAACGTTCTGGCCACTTCTCCAACCATTTGTGGAAGAGAGTTGGCCAATGCTTGGTGTAATGCTTGCCACTGATCCATTTGAACATAACAAGCTCCTCTGTAAGGAAGGCTTTTTGTTCAGGTGTGGTCCATTTGGAAGGCATCTAGAGAGCATAAATCAGAGATTACATGTCAAGTAGATGGTGTTGTACCTCTGATGTGTGAGTGGGTGGCTATGGCAAAGGACACAGGGAATAACAGGTGATCTGAGATCTACGCGCTCGAGGTTTTATAACAGAATGCATTAGCACGACACGTTTAGCATGATGTGTCTTGTTGATTGTGAGAGGCAATGCGTTTCAATGAAGCATCCTTTGAGGTAGACATTAGCTTTCATTGCATTATGGAAGTCCATGACTTACAGGGAAAGTAGATGAGGATCACCATAGATCGAGATTCATGAGGTGGATGGAAAGCTTCCTCCTTTGTTCATCCTCCATGGATTTAGCAGATGGGGACAGATCAATTGAGCAATATACTCACTACATATTCTCTACAGAGTGATGTCAGGAGCTACCTGGTACAGTAGCAGACCCCTATGTTCGAGATCACTCACATCTGCCCCCTCCATGGCATTGATCAAAAGGTCTTCCAAAACCTTTACAACGGAACGAATAGTTTTAGAGAGCAGTCATTCCAGTGTCTCACCCCTGTTAGACCAGTGACAAGGAAATAGTTTGCGCAGATGGTCATTTAATGCTTCGACAGTAGTGAGGACATTCATTATGTCTTGATAATCTCTTGAGGCAATGAGGGACTTGCAAAGACCATCCATCCACTGCCAAGAGGACCTGCCAATGACCTCTTTCAGTGCTTGCACAATCTCAGATTCCAAGTCATCTGAAACAGTTGACCTGTGAAGAATTGTTAATCAAGGGGCATCCGTGTGTCGTGGACTCAGAGACAGTACCCAGCAGAGGCATAGGCATAAGTACTGTTCTTTCTTGGCCACCCAGCACTTAAGGTGCCATCAGTCATGCATTAATACTTTGCATGGTTCACAACGTACCGACGTGAGAGTGCAGCTGCTGTACATGGTTCACCCATCAACTGAACCAGCTGTCTTATGACCCTGTTGCTACTGATCAGGGTTAAGCAAGCTGTAAGGCTCGAAACAACAAACTGCAGCTGAGTGGAATCAGTGGATTGGATGAGTTTGCGTTTCATGATGAGCTTTGGTTAATGCTTGCTCAGTTCCTATGACAGTGTGAACAATGTCGGCAAAGTTAATAAACTGAGGACAAACCTTTCATGGTATCTGGCCCTATAGTGACGAGCTGCAAGGACTCTCTCCTCTGGTGTCTTGTATATTTTGGGTCAACCCATAGTTATAATGTTGTAACGTCAAGAATGGGAGAAATAAGCTTCAATCCATATTACCTTGTTGGGTTTGGTGACTTCATGGTTTATTTCATACACCACGATAGGAGATTTACTAGTAACGCAAAATTCATTGCATTAACATACTATAGGCATCGAGAATGTTCTCTGGAGACAATGCGGATAACATATAGGCAATGCATATGCATTGTGACGATTCATCTAATCTCTGGGTTAGCTTGATCGCATACTCATATTAATAGGTAGATATAGCGGTACATAGGTAATAGTAATGGTAATGGGCTGCTGTCCGAGCTTCAAGCTGGATTCATGACATAGTCTGTCAATACCACTTTCTTTGTCACTTGACTTATTCCAGCGCATGGTTGTAGCGATCAAGAAAACATGTACTCATTGCACAAGCTCACATATCCTGGTACCAAGAACTACACACTGGCAAAATGTCCATATTTTACAAGTACTCCACAGTCCCATTGTTGATGGTGGACAGCATAGACTGCAACCCCAGACCAACTGACAAAACCTTATGGAAAACAGCACCCTTGACGCCAGTGACCAAGGGGGAAGCACAGCTCCTGCATAGATCCATTAGTGGACAGAAAATTAAGACAGATTGTCAAACAAACCAGTCAGTGATAACTCCAATGGATCTTCCCTTGGTGATAAGGTAATATGGACCAGGAAGATTCTGCAATGGAAGCAGGAATAAGATGTCATGGTGTGAGGTGGTGAAATGCTCCATGGGGATCACAGGCGCTATGGGATGGGCGACAAGCATGGCTGGAACCACAGGAAGAATTGAAATGGGATTAGCTGCTTCCTGGACCACAGTGGGATCATCGGTGACGACTGGAGCAGGTGTAGGGGGCATAGGGGGCATAGTCAGAGAGGGCACAGTGGCTGTAGTGGTGACAATGGGAACAAGGACTTGCAAAGAGGCTTCCTCAGAGATGGAACTGCAATCATCTTCCGAGTTCATGTTGCCAGAAGGATCAATGTGCTTGTGGATGGCGGTGGTTAAATGCTGCACATCGCCAGGAGAGAGACTCAAGATTACGATCATCGTGAGTATCTCTGTAAACATAAATGTCAGTAAATGTCCATCAACCAGCATAGAACTTACCTTCAATATTGCTGGTGCTGTTTGATTGGGAGTTGGGTGACAAGGTAGCGACGTTGGGAGCAGTATCCATGGCGAGAAATGGTGTGGTATGACAGGGAATGTGCTTATGGAGGATTGGGCCCAACCGACGCCTTTTATTTCCCTTCCATCAAAGCACAATGTAGTGGGTTGCTGCCCCGAGGACTTTGTTGCCCCACCCTGAGGAGAGCGGCCCTTGGGCGAGTCTGTGATGGCACTGGAGCATTGTTGATGGATTCACATACCAGCACCACAGGGGTGGCAGCACTACACACCGAATGAGTGGTTACAATACATACATCCACTCATTTCTTGGACTCTGTTAAAAGGCATTAATGTCTTGATTCTGGGAGGTTTGTGAAACAGTAGGGTACATACATAAGGCAGGAAGCAAAATACCTGCTTTGTGCCAGTCACAAAGAATTGTGGCACATCCAGATCTGCTGGCGTTGCTTGGGAAGGTGACAACGAGCTTATCCAAAGAGTGGTGATTGAGCCAATGCTGTAAGATTACATAATGTTCCACCGCTCCTGGTCTGGGGCTTCCAATGCTTGTCCAGTTGTGAAGGTGGCGTGCTGCACTGAGGTTGGTATCTCTTCCATTTTCCCCCTCAGTGTTCCATTCCATTATGGCAGAGCAAAGTCAGCACAAATGTGAAGGAAAACATGGTAATGCTATATGTCCCCAATATTGTTTGGGTGTCTCATTGTCATCTTTGAGCTGTAGCAGGCGACAAGCTACGCTTCAAACATATTAAGGGATTCAAGGTTCACAAAAAACATAGCTATAGTACTGGAAGCACACTGGTCGGGCGACATCTCAAAATTCGCTCTAATCCCTCCAGGGGCTTGAGCGTGTCCAAGGGGACTTATTGTGCACCCAAACATCGCAAAATAGCTCAGCAGGCCCTACAGACCACCATCCCTAATTCCGCATCTCACTACATTGGTGAATTCGACATTCTTCAACCCATTGATAACCTGCCAGATGACGTTGATCTATCCATCCTGGACAACAGTCCCAGGCAGCAGACTGCATCTGTAGGTATTTCACTTATTTGCTCAGTATGACTCATGCTTGCTGGACAGGATTTCCCCCTGCTTGTATGGATAGAGGATCAAGAACAATTCCTTCGTGAGCTCATACGCCTGGAAGGGAGATGTGGGATTACAACATGTTCCAGCTGCAACATTGCCCCTCCTGTCTATTGATGCCATGATTGCCTTGGAGTGGCTATGTATTGTCAGGAGTGTATTATATCACGTTATGAAACTCTTCCATTACACATGCTGAGAGTGAGTTTTTCTTTTGCTATTGCTTGGATACATTTGATTTCAGGATAGGAATGGATGGGCTCATTCTGGGTTCGATGTATGCTCAGGGAGCAATTCAGCTTGGGCACTATCCTGGTGAAGCATGCTGCTTGCCTAAAACTCCCTATGCAGACAACTTTATCATCATTGACAGTAATGGTTTTCACTCCGTTGCACTACGGTTCTGTGGCTGTGAATCAGTGGACACCCATCTCCAGCAGCTCCTTCATTATCACTTGTTTCCAGCCATGATGGATAAACCCAAGACTGCAGCTACTTTTACAGTGCTCGAGGAGTTTCATCTTCTGTCCTTAGAATCAAAGGTATCTGTATACCATTACGACAGTGCACTCACTCGTTGCAACAATAATACAGGACTGGCACCTCCAAAGTAGGTTTGATTTCCCAAATCATCAAGCCTGCATCAACGTTCTTTAGGGTTGGTATGAACAGTTCATGCATATGGTTTGTGAGTGGTGGCACTTGAAAATGCTGAAGCGATCAGGTCGAGGTCATGATTCCACCAGTGTGGACAAGACCAAACTAGGCAAATGTGCTGTTCTATGCCCAGCATGTCCGCATCTGGGCATCAACCTGCCTGCAAATTGGGATAAGATGCCAAAAGAGAATGAGTAAGCCTATTTTTTTATCCAACCACCTTGCTGACGATGGTGCACAGGTGGCTATACAGCCTTTTCGTTGCTATGGATGCCAATTTCCACTTGAAGCATAAGGATGTCTCGAAGGTCGCTATTGATCCTAGTCTTAGCCAGGGTTGGTCATTCTTTGTTGAAGAGAAACCATACAAAGAATATCTCCACAACCAGGCAAATATCTGTCAAGAGACGAGTGGTTGCCGTTAGTATTCTAAATCGTGTCTAAATGTCTGTCAGAGAAGTACATGTGTTGGGCATAATGCTGTAAATGCAGCCAATATAAAGTCTTCCAATGATCTCGCTGCCACTGGAAGCGGCACAATCAATTGCGCATGACATGGTATGAAGCTGCTAGGAGGCCTGGGAGATCTACAAAAGGGAGAAAGGTATGCTTCATGTTGTCATCTTGCATGATCATCCCCACTTTGATTCATTATTAGATATGTCAACATGGACTATTTGTTCTTCTTGGCCCTGAAGGACACATCCCTTAAAGTTGTCAATGTCTCTTATGACATTGCTTGTCAGTGGCATTGCAATGTATGGGATCGCATGCAAACTCTCCCAACTGAATTGCGCCTCCCTTACAAGGGGGAAGTATTCACATTTCTCATACCGAAATTTCATCTCCTGGCCCACATCACTGAGTGTCAATGGAGATTTTCATTCAATTTCATCAAAGGTGTTGGGTGGACAGACGGTGAAGTGCCGGAGCAAGGGTGGGCCAATCTGAACACAGTCACATCTAGTACGAAGGAGATGGGTCCTGGTCATTGATGAGATACTCTGGATGATGTCATCGGCAACAGCAACTGGAAGAAGCTGATTGGTTTAGGTGATAAAATTTGATCACTTATCCAAGTCTTTCCAAAGGTTGAGCATATGCATGCAGGTGACATGCTGTTGCAGAAACTCAAAGAAGCTATACCCGAAAGGAACGAACACCAAGAAGATTTGCACAAGTTTGAGAACTCGCTGAGTACCTGGTATGCCACTCAGCTCACTCAATGGAAAGAGGATATAGACGCATGGGAGAACAACATGGCCAAACCCAACCCTTTCAAAGTTAAGTTGGAATGTGTGTTTCTCCCCTTCATGACATGTGTACTTCATTCTAATCCCTTCGCAGCAATTACACAAGTGAGCATTCATTTGCAACTCACCAAAGATGAAGCTGAAGAAGCTAGCAATACACTTACACCACCCATTCACACCGATATCTCCCCAAGTAACCTTATCAGTACCAGGATTGATCTCAAGGAACAACAGTAAGTATCTATGTTTTGCACAACATTGCCACTAATTTTTCGAAGATGATGTCTTTGTGTGGAGACAGAAAGTCTCGGATTGCATGCAACAGACCTACAGAAGGCGAAACTTCAACTTCATGCAAATGCACTCATGCGACATATTGATGCCTGGACTACTGTACAGACTCTGTACATACCCGGGGTCGCATCTCTTCAAGCCCAGGTGGCCCTTATGAACAATGTGACCTGAAAGCCAGAAGACATACCCCTGTGGATGCCATCCGCCATATCCTGCCAAGTTGCATGTGATACAAAGCTCAAAGAAATAGAGTGGAAGCTACGCATTGGACAAGCTCACAATGCACTCAATGAGTTATGTCAAGCCCTACGTTCACGCTCATACATGCTACAGTTTAAGGATAGGTTCTATTGGGGTCAAGGTGCTAATACACGGTGCCGAAATTCTCTCAAAGCTGTGGACATGAAAGTCAATGCCAGCGCTGCAAGGTACCATGCAGCGTATAGCACTCTGTTGCGACTGTCCATGTTGCTTGGGAAAGTTGGTTGGAAAAATATGTTGTGGCCCCTCCATGCTGACAACATATGCTCCATGATGGAAGGCATCAATGACCTGCCTGGTGAGGGCCGGCGGTGACTTTCCTGGATTTGGCTGGTTTGTGGTTATAGTGAGAGCAGTGGGAACACTGAGGGAGACGAGGGACTTCAGGATGGTAAGTAAACATGCTTACAACTTCCACAGCTGACCACCAGATCTCTCATAGCTATCCGCATTGAGTGGTGCAAGGCTCATGCACGAGCAGATCAATGGGCAGAAGAGGTTCAGCTGTTAATGGAGGAACAATGGCGGGTCCTGGAGTTTCTTTGTTGGCAGTCAAAGTGGTGGATTGATAAGGGGAGTCTAGTTGTAACAGATGACCCTATTCTCAAAGAGGGGTTGAAAGCGTATGCTCAATGTCAGGTGGCAATAAGGGTAGATTTGGAGAAACACTTTGCACACACATGGCGCAATGTGCAGAGGTTTGTGGAGCTTGTGGATGGGGATGGAGATACAACCATCGCATTTAGCTAAAGTAGAAGCTGAGGCAAATTGTATCTTGTGCATTGTATCTTGTGTTGATCAACCGTATCTTGTGTCAGTAGGTGAATCAAGTGTTTTGCAACATGACAGGAAGTGGCTGCTTGCAGTGAGGTCTCATGTATGGTACAACACAATGGATCATCATGCAAGACACGACTTGAACAGCGCAACACAACACATGGTGTGAGGGATTGTCTTGCAAGACATGACGGGATGGTGTCTTGCAGTCATACACACAATCACCGAGGGAGTGTCTTGCAAGACATGACTCAGACAGCGCAACAAGCATCTTCATGCACAACACAATACATGCATGTGGGATTGTCTTGCAAGACATGACTTGGACAGCGCAACACAATGCATGTGAGGGATTGTCTGATACATGCGAGGGATCGTCTTGCAAGACACGATGGGATAACATCTTCATGCACAACACAATACATATGAGGGATCGTCTTGCAAGACATGACTCGGACAGTGCAACACAACACATGCAAGGGATTGTCCGATACATGCAAGGGATTGTCTTGCAAGACACGACGGGATGACATCTTGTAATGTCTCACACACAATGCAATAAGTTGAGTGGGACACAATGATCAGATTTCATGCAAATTGGTGTGTGTTACGACTGGTCCTACTGTAGCAGTGACGGCCAGTAGAACCAAGAAGTAGAACCTTAGCCAGCAGGTTGGCTACACGTTCGAAGGGGCGAAGGTTTAGAGGGCATGATTCCTCAGGAATCAAAGGGGACGTGCAGTCTTAAAGAGAGGAGCTTCAAGGTTGCTGGCCTACTAGGTAGACGGCAAAGGGTAGAAGATACATGGGGGAGATTCTAGGGCGTCCACCGTAAGGTAGACCAAGATAAGGTACAAGGTACGTAGGCAAGAGTTTATATACTGTGCGTGGCTGCACACGGACCAAGACAAGAAAGGGAACAGGGACAGAGACAAGGAGATACAAGGAAGTCCGAGGAGATCTAAGGAACCAAGATAGTGGTACAGAGTCCGAGAGAAGACGAGGACACTGGGATCAAAGAGAAGAGAAGATGGGGAACCAAAGTGATGGTACAAGGTCCGAGATAAGAGAACATGAGGCGAGAAGACGAAGAGACCCGAGATATGGGTACAAGGTCCGAGATAAGAGAACATGAGGCAAGAAGACGAAGAGACCCGAGATATGAGTACAAGGTCCGAGATAAGAGAACATGAGGCAAGAAGACAAAGAGACCCGAGATATGGGTACAAGGTCCATAGGGGGTCTAAAGAGATCTATGGAGACATGGCAAGGGCGGAAATGAGGACGAGGAGAGGACGAGGACGAGGACGAGAGGGTGGGGACGAGGATGAGGAGATGAGGGGACAAGGGGACAAGGGGACAAGGGGACAAGGATTTCCAGTGACTGGGCGGTCAGAGGAAGGCTTTAGAGAAAAGAAAAGAATGGCGCAACCGGGTGTTGCCGAGGTGAGTTGTAACAGTGTGATGATAATGATCACGAATGTTGCAATAGAGGCCCAGGATCTGGTGCTTTTAGTACATGTCACTTTCTGTACTACCACTTACTACTATGCAATGCAATGATCATGCGCATTCTTTCTCATTGCTCTTTCATGCAATCCATCGCTGTTGTGTGTGTGACAAGGTTGTGATCAACACATCTTGAGAGGTGTCTGTTACGCTTGGCCCAGGTAGGGACAAGCATAGCCTCGAAGGATTGGTTTCTTGAGGGTTCAAAGAGATAGCGTGCACTTAATGGTAGCACAAAGTCCAAGGAAGAAGTTCCATGAAGGAACACAAGGGTTTCAAGAATGCGAAGGTTCAAAGGTTCGAAGCGACTGGTCAATAGCCAGAAGGAGCTTTAGACGAAGAGTGGATTTCAAGGTGATATTCGAGGAGATCTAAGCTAGAGTACAAGAGATAGGTATAGCAGGTTTATATACCCAGTTACAAGACTTAGGGCAGACATAACTAGGGCAGGTCATAGAAGGTGATAGAACAGAGCGGAAGATGGAGGAAGTGATCACTGACAAAGCAAGTGAGATAAGGAGGGTAAGCGTGGGTGAGTCAGTGATAAGGAAAATGATGTCCGCATAGAGGATCGAACAGGTGAGTTCGATGCGAGTACAAGAAAAGCGTATAGTGAAGTAAAAGAAAAAAGAACAAGTCATAACAGTGTCTTTGTATATCAATGATTACATAATCAACATCAATCAATACCATGTCATTTCACCGTGATTCGACACCTGTGTTGGATTGTGGTGAAATTGTGGTGTGTATGACAGAGTTGATACTACTGCGATTTGACCTTATGTTGAATCGTGGTGAGCTTGTGTAATGCTTAGACATTGTGTGTGTTCATGTGTGGTGGTATATACAGTGGTTATTGTGTTGAGTGGTGGTCACATCAGTCCACCATGTGGTTCATGTGTTCTCTTGTGGGCAAAATGTGTCTGATTTCTTAAAATATCCATGCCTAACCCTAAGGGGATTAGAGAAAATGAGATAAAATAGGAAACTCTATTGTGTTGCAGTAGCTAGTAGCCAGCGTTGCCGCATGGGCTACTAAGGAATCTACTCTAGGGATACTTACCTTGGATGGGTTGGGGTTCTCAGAGATGATAGCGGTTGCTGGTCAAAAGAGATGAATGATATTCAGACTCAGTTGAGTCTTATATATGCTTTGTAATGCTTACTTAATATAAGGTCACGTGACTGTAAGTATGCATCCTTTCAACACTCCCCCTTGTCTAGTATACGGTAGATACATAGATAACATAGTGAGGAATATAAAGTAAAATAGAAACATCCACACAGTCTTATGATGGCGAGTTGAATTCCAAACCGAACTGGGAGCGAAACTCCTTGAACTTGACATGTCCAAGGTTCTTAGTGAACATATCCACGGGATTGTCAGTCCCTGGGATAAAGAGCAGCTCAACCTGCTTCCATAGCATCACAGCATCACGTACGAAGTGGTAACAGATCTGGATGTGTTTGGAATGTTTTTTGGTAACTGGGTTCTGCGCAATAAAGAGTGACCCTTGATTGTCACCACAAACTGGGATGGGGCCAAGGCGATAGCCAAGTTCTTCCATCATTTGATGAATCCAAATAGCCTGGCACATACAGTTGCTCAAGGCCATGTACTCAGCTTCCGTAGAAGACAGAGCTGTGGTCTTTTGTAGGTGTGAGTTCCACAAGAACACACCATCTGCGAATTTCAGGTAAAAACCTGTTTGTGAGTGAGATGTGACTTTGTCTTGTTCCCAATCAAAGTCAGTGCAGGCGATGATGCCTTTACTGGTCTTGCCGCTGTATACGAGAGAATAGTCTTGGGTATCGAGAAGGTACCGGCAGATGTATAGAGCCTTGTTCAGATGCTCTTCTGATGGGTTTGCAGACATGCGGGCAAGTTGGGTAACTGCATATGAGATGTCAGGTCTTGTGCCGATCATAAGATGCAGCAATGATCCAATGACCTGTTGGAATCGTGTCCGAAGTTCCAGTTGGACAGGAAGATCATTCTTTTCTGGGTAGTAGCCCTGAGGGAGAGGGGTGTTGGCGATTTTTGCATTAGTCATGCCACATCGCTCTATGACTTTGTCGAGGTATTCTCACTGGTCTATCTTAATTGTTTGACCATCTCGACGTATGTTCATTCTTAGGAATTCGTGTGTTTCTCCTAAGTCATGACAGTCCCATTTCTTCATGAATGCAGCCTTAACCTTGTCTATGAAAGGTTTGTTGGGGCTGCAGAAGATGGCGTCGTCTACATAGGTAATCGCTAGGATGAGCTCTTTGCCTTTGCAATAGATGAATAGGCCAGCATCTGTTTTAAGATGCGTGAAGCCCAGTTCTTTCATGGATTTGTTGAGCTCACGCCACCAAGCTAGTCTGGCTTGTTTAAGGCCGTATAGGGCGCAGAGTAGTCGCAAGACCTTTCCTTTGAGATGAGGGGGCATAAAGCCTTCAGGGAAGTCCATGTATAGTTCCTCGTCCAGTTTGCCATATAAATAGGCAGATCGGACATCGAGACCCGTGATGTACCAGTCCCCTGTTGCTGCAAGGGCGAGCATGCACCGCACTGTCTCGAAGCGTATGACAGGGGAGAATATTTGATTGAAGTCAATCCCTTCCACTTGGGAGAAGCCTTTGGCGATGAGCCAGGCTTTCTTTCTACCATCTGATTTTACATCAAAGACCCATCGGTTTTTGATAACCTTCCTGTTTGTGGGTCGATTCACGATTTCATAGACCTTGTGGTCCTTGAGTATTTGTAACTCATCATGGCAGGCTTTATGCCAAAGGGTTTGTTCCTCTTGTGGTAACTTGAGGATGTTATGGTATGTCCATTTGCAGTAATTCACGTTGGACTGTTCTTTTTCCAGCGAAAAGGCATGGCTGCAGAGGTATGAAACCAATGCGTCTCCCCCTTCCCTGGTGATGCACTCTATGTCTTCTTCCAACGGAGTCGGGGACAGAGGCATTCTGCCAGGGACAATGGGTGAATCCGAAGGTCCAGCCAGTGCTTCTCCAACGAGTCTGCACCAGTCAGAGATGCATTCGATGTCTTGAAGTTGCTTTAGTGGTTCGCGGCGTTCCCCGTACACGTTTCTGGGACGGATGGGAGTGCAGTGCTCTCATTGTGGGCATGCTGGCCGAGCAAGTGGAGGCAGAGGTGGACAATGAGGAGGGGTAACCAGAGGTGCTGGTGGAGCCGGTGGCGGTGTAGGTGCCCTAGGAGGTGGTGCTGGAGGTGGAGTAATCGGCCTAGGGGCCAGGCGACGATGGTCGGTAGGAGGAGCAATTTCCGCATCTGACTGCTGGTCCAATGGTGCAGAATCTGAATCTGAAGATTCATCATCATGAGAGTGAGAACGTGGCGGGTGGTTAATGGGCCAGTGTGGCTGAGCCTTTGAACATCTTGGGAAGAGGTGCTCATTGAATATGGCATGAGCCGATGTGTGAAGCGTGTTGTTAGGGTGCATGAAGAGGTAGTTTGAATCACTACCAGCGGAGACACCCAGGTAGATCATCAATTGCGATTTAGGCTGCAACTTGCCTTTGCAAGTCTCAACTGGTAAGTGTTACAAACGCCCCTATTTTTCCCCTATTTTTCCCTATTTTTCCTGGTGCTCATTCACTCACAATTCACCAAGTGCTACAATAGCCCCTATGTTCGCTCACTCACACAAAGTTCCCACGAAGCCCAACATTCTCCCATGATATTGATCTTGTGGTGACATGCTCTAGAATGACACGAGACACGCCCCATGCGTGCCTCGTGCCCCCTATCCAACTCATGCCCGCACAGCTATCCTTATCCTCCAGTAAACACACTCCTCATGTTGCCTCATGTTTCCCAGACTCAGACCTAGTAATACAAGTATAGTATCTGTAGATAAGCACTGCACGGTCCGTGCACATGTACTAGTAGTATAAATACTATAGCCAAGTAGTACAAGACTCCTTAGTCTTGTTCTCTTG
>JBBPTD010000478.1:0-25152 GCA_038093895.1 Boletus aff. mottiae
GACGAACATCGACTCCAGTTCATCGGTAGGAGTGGCCTGGTAACACCCAAGCTCGCATGCCTCGGGTCACGAGTTTGTTCGGTGTCACTGCCAATGACGAGTTCATAGTACTTAGGGACACCGACCATGCAGCCATCACACAAGTCCGCGAATGCTTGGTTCCGTGAACAGAACGCGTTCGATTACTCGATCATAACCAACTCGAATAACAACACAACACGCGACAAGCTAGCCACTGTAGCCCTATCCCTAGCCAGCTAGGTAAAAGTGACCAGGGTATACACGGCGAAAACCACACCGAAAACAGGCTCCTCACCGAATCCCTAAAATCCCCCTCGCACCGCCCTCTTCCTTCTTGGCCACCGTCTTCTTCTTTCCTTTGACGTCTCTCGAATCCCAAATCCGCCAAAACTTGAGGTTCTCGTCACCAGCACCCGTCACGAGAACCTCTCCGTTGGGTGAGAGTGCCGAAAACAAGACGCGCGAGTCGTGGGCGTCGCGAATCTCGAATAGTTTTGGCGTCGGCGTCGGCGTGGGTGTTGTCCCGCGCGATCCGGTAGTACCCGACCCTGTTCCAGAGCCCGACCCAGAGGGGGACGGTAAAGGGGGATACGCCCACCCGATGATCGCGTTCCCTGGAAACCCATGGGTGCTCACCAACTCCTTGCGATCTACACTCCAATGCACCCCGGTGACTTGGGCACCGGTATGATAGGTATGCAACCTCGCGCCGGTGTTCATGTTCCAAATATGTATACAGGTGTCTGACGTCCCACCCCCGCTGGCGAGCAGGGGCGACCACGGTGAGAATGCGAGGGCCTTGACTGCCGCCGTGTGGTTGCGTTTTGTCCACTTTGGGGCGCCGCGAGTGTTAGAGCCTACGTCGCCACCTCGTCCGTCCCAGAGGTTGACGACATTGTCGTTGCCACCACTTGCGAGGACCTCACCGCCGGGGCTCCAATGCAATCCACACACCTCGCCGGTGTGTCCCTGGAGTGTGGCGACGACATGACGGGGAACACGGACGTCGTGATGCACGATGGAGCCATTGGAATGGCCCGATGTCAAGATGTGGTTGAACCAGCTGAGACTGGCAACCTGACCAGCGCTGGTGGCATCTGAACTGGGTGCCATGGTGCGGAGTTTTTGAGAGGATGCCACGTCCCAGAGCTCGATCGAGCCTGTACCGAGGCCGATCCCGATGTAGGCGCCGTCGCCGCTGAAATCGAGGCTGGCGACGTAGGTATCGTCGGGTGCGTCACCGAGATGGGACACGATACCTGTATCGGCTGCCCAGAGGTAGATGCTTTCGCCGAGTGCGACGCCGACGACGTTGAGTGTGCTCCACGAGATGAGGTTGAGGTAAAAGTCGTCGACCATGCCTGGGGCGTCGAGGACGCGTTCTGGAGTGGTGGGGACGCGTCGGGACTTGGTGGAGGCAGTGCCGTTGGACGAAGGAAGGGCATCGCGAGCATACAAGGGCCGTGCGATGTTGCGCTGGGCGGAGAGGAAGGTGGAAGAAGAGGAGGCAGGGGGAGGTTCGTGGTATGCAAGGACGCGTTTGTTAAGGGGTACACCGGTGGCATTGGCGAGACGGGCGGTATGTCCTGGAGAAGCGGTGCTAGCGTTGGCGGCTGCAGCGGTTGCGCCAGAGGAGAGGGAAGAAGGGAGGGCAGCGTCTTCGCGTGCGGTGATGAAGCGATCTGGGTGAGCCGAGGAGTGAGAGAGGGAGCGCTCGCGGGTGGAGGGCGTGGAGCGGGAGCGCTTCAGTTCTGGGCGGGGTGGATGGTAGTCGTGTGAGACGACGTCGAGACGGGACTCTACGCCGCCTTTTCTGATGACACCTGCATTGGAAGACGTCTGTTGTGGTACAGCAGCAGATGTGGTCCGTTTTACGGGGGATGCGGTGCGAGAACGGACGAGGAATGGGTTCGATGTGTCGGCGCGTTTCTGGGGTGAGCCGAGCGAGACGGCGTTGAACTGAGAGACGATGGACGGTGTGAGGGGGGTCTTGGCATCGCTGCGAGACCGGAACCGCGACGGCGTCTTTGGCTGGTTCATCATCGAACGAAATTGCGACGAGCCGTGTTTTGAACCTCACACCACGTGATCAGTCACGTGGTCACGACACGACTTATGGTCAGCCTCTGGTCATTCAAAAGGGACACACAGACAGGGGTTACTCATATCATGTCTCGACGACGCTCGTTTATCACACTCCTTTGCCTCCTCATCTACGCCCTCGCCGTCCCTCTTGCCGACGACGACGACGGGTGCGAGTCAGACACGCTGCTGCCCATTGTCGTCCCGGACTCGCCCTCGGCGGCCATCCTTGCCCCATACCAGCACCCACCCACCCCACATCCATCCCCCTCTCAGCTCCCCCACGCGACCCTGCCCGTGCACTATCCGTCCAAGACACCAGCCATTCTCGGCACTGTGTTCGGCATCGTGATCGGCATCGTCGCCTTGGCCTTGGCCGCGCGCTATTTCGTTCGCCGCCATCGCATCGCCGCCGATCCCTTCAAGGACCCTCCCAAACCAAGATTCACCGCATTCCGGTTACGCAGGTCCGATGCTTCCAGGAAGCGTCTCTCGGACGAGTCCTGGGTCTCTCCTACACTCCCCTCCATGGGGTCCCCAGGATCACCGCTCTCGCAAGACCTCGAACTGCGTCGGTATACCTGTCCACAACGCAAGCTTGTCCCCGTCACCACCCCAGTTTGCACACCTACCGACACCGAGTTTGGGCCCCGTCTCGAGTTTGCAATCGGCGATCCAGGATACATGATGCCCGTCCCGCCTGTGCGCGTTCCCTCGCCAGTGTATATCCCCCCATTCTCACCGTCCCCTTCCCTCACCTCCTCCTCCTCCCTCTCCCCCGCGCCATCCACAGAACCACTCAGCTCTCCCTCCCCACACCCAGCCCGCCTCTCCCGCCTGCTCTCCTCCACCTTTAGGGACTCTCACGTCGCCATGTCCCCCGCACGACCCACGACCGCCCACCTCATCCAAACAGCACGCTCATACGCCCACGCCTACCGTCCCTCGAGTGCAATCACAACCTCTCTCTATACCCCACCAACCCCCTCTGCCCGTCTCTCTGGCGCGCGGTCCAGAATCGGCTTCTACCCCGGTCCGACGGACGACGCGCATGCTGCATGGGGGAGAATAAGAGACACATTTTCCACCGTGACGACCTCGGACACGGATACCACCTTTACAGTCCCACATCTCCACCGCGCCATGGCCGACGTTCAGCCATCTATCTCTCCGTTTGCTGATCCCGACCCTGGGAATGGGAACGAGCAACCAACGACACAAGGACACGTACAGACACAGACGCCGATGGGAACCCCTCTGGGCTTGACACTACGTCTGTCGGACGCGAGCGAGCACGCTCAATACCGGTTGCGCGAGAGGGAGCGCGAACGACAACGACAACGGGAGAGGGAGAGGGAGCGCGCGGAACAACGGCTAAGCACAGAGTCGCAGACTTCCGAGTCGACGACGAGCACGGAAACGATGTATCATCGACGATCGCAATCTCTGGAGGTGGAGGTGATGAGGAAAGAGTTCAAGTTGCGAGATTCGGAGAGCGTCTTGCGTGAGATTGGTTGGTAGTTAGTGACAAATAAAGCCAAAGCGACAGATCCTGGCATAACTAACGTCCGACTAAGGCCGACAAGAATGGGTACGTTCCGAATTGCAACCTAGTAGCGGCGTACAGCAAGTTACATTCGACCATGTTGATTGCTCCCCGTCTTTAGTCGACAGGCAACAATACCTGAGATCACACCTCGGGGCACAGAGCAACAGTCGCGATAAACAATTTTCGGCATTGCGGTTGCCCTGGTGCGGGCTACACCCCTCCCATATTCAATGCCATTAAAACTAGGCAACCATTCGTCAGTGCTGGGCCAAGAATGTCTCGAACTTGCATGGCTTACGGTATGCAATCGCTAACCGTATCGTGTGTCATGTGATGGGCCAGACCGTGTATGCACCCAGGCAAGATGTTGCGTATGACCATATCGCCCTCGAAGAAAATTGTGTAGATACATCCGCCAGTCACTTCTTTGGCGTAGAGTACTATCAGTGATCTAGGAACATCTGGATATATGGAAAACATCCACTTGCTGCCGGGAAAAAACTACCAAAGTAGGGTCAGTCCAGGAGTAACAAATGACGAGCAACAAAATATACAACAATACGCACGCTCTGTACGAGGAAGAAACACGGGAGAATGAACACATTGTGAATCGCTGATGGTACGAGAGCACGCACCTGCACAAACCGGGGGACACAGATGGACATCAGTAAGTACGTGCCACCGCACAACATGGTTACGAGGTGGTATCATTTCACACGTACCACTTGCTTCGCGAGAAAGTTGCGAACGAGGTACTTTGCCTCGGCCATCGGTGTAGTATCAGTTTGTTGCTGACTTGTGGTGTTGCCTGAGCGCGTGTGACTTGGAATCGTCGCTCGCAGTGTCGACTTTGAGCTCATTGTAAGCCTTGTCAGAACAGAGGTGAAAACTCACCACGTGATGGTGTAACCACGTTTTAATGGCGATATATTCTATGCTAGCATTGATCGTGTTCAGCGTTCCGCACGGACACTTGTATGTAGCCGTCACAGTGGAGTGGACGACCTCTTCCGTAATGACCCTCATAACGATTCTAGTCCCTGACTTCATGTCTGACCAAATGTCACTTTCCCGTGTTAGTTGGACCACGCCCGAGTTGGTCTTGTTGTAAATAACAAATCATATAGTTTCCTTTCGATGTACCACCTTTGGATTTCGGCTTCGTCTGGCCGGCATTGAAAGAGAACGACGGCCAACATGGCATCGAGTTGCTGAGATTATTTGTTCAGTTTCGTGGACGTGTGCGGCTGTATTGTGAGCGCGTACATCCAAAGTATCGGCACTGATCAAGGAGTATGGCATACTCCCGTCCAGTCGCATCAATGAGTATCGCATAACCGCGTGATATGGCTCTTGGCAACCGTCCTGCAGTTCCTGTCACTACAGAGTTTTCGATGAGCTGCCTAGAGTGGCATTCGACGATACTCGATTTGATTTCGGAAACGGCATTCTGAAGTTGCATCTGGGATAAGACCTAGACAAGACAGAGGATCTGGTCAGAAGCAAACTCTTTCTGTTGAAGATTGTGCCGTCACCATGTATTCAAATAGATGATTGTTGATGGTAGTGATACATCCAACAATATCTTGAGTAAGAGTGGGAACGTCACGGATACGTTTTTCAAGTCTCTCTAATTGCGATTTGCGCATTTTGCAGCTCGCTGATCACGAAGTGTTGATATTCAGTCGACGTTCTCATGGGTGACATACATACATGAGTAATCGTAGCCTCAAGGTTCCTTCAAAAAGGGTGCGAGCGACCGGTGCGTTGTCAATGTGGTTTCGAAGCAGATGTAATCGGAGATTGAGCTTCTCCAAGTCATCCTTGTTCTGGATGTACCTCTATGGTGGCAAGATTCAGCACGAGGTTTAGTACTCGGAAATAAGGTCGAATCACATCTACAAGTTGAAGAATATTTAGTATTCCCCCAATCGCGCGCTTGATGATGCTGCCGACACCGGGAATGACATCTGCGATTGCTTGAAGAGGGGGTAAAAACGTCTGAGCCGCATCGGAGGTGTTACGATAAATGGTCGAAATGACCGTCGATTCGTGGGGGTAGAGGCTGGGGTTGACTGCGAGCAAGTGCCGGTTCGGAGATAAGAATGTCTGTATCGGAAGCAGTAAGGTGATCGTGCACGCCGTGGATGTTTTTCTCTGATCGGGCTGCGGGAAAGCAGACGGACGAAGCGAGAGGTTGTCATTAGAACGGGTACTTGTAGCTGTGCTACAGCTACAGCAGTGCCAAACAAACGCGTAAAAGGGGTGTCGCGTTCAAAAGGACTCGTTCGAGTGACCATGTCGGACGTCGCATCGCTGCTCAGCGCATCGCTCCAGCCATCATCAAGAAAACAAGCAGAACAGCAGCTGAACCAGCTCACTGCTCAGCCTGGATTTCTGCCCCATCTCCTCGCACTCATCCTCGACACCACACCAGATCGCCCCGTCCGTCTCGCAGGTGGTATTTACCTCAAAAACGTCGCAAAACTCAGATGGGAGGAGGTGCGTCATCAGATTCGACAAAGACTTGCATCTCACCCGCCCAGGATGTCGCGCCTCTCCCCGAGCAAGACAAGGCCACGCTTCGTGGCCAGCTCGTGCCAGCGATGATCACGCTGTCCAATCCCGCAGACAAGAGCATCCGCGCACAGATCGCAGAGTCCGTGGCACTCATCGCAGAGCTCGACTTTCCCCCAAAATGGCCCGATCTCATCGACGTGCGTCCAATCCATCCACATCGCCCCCATCTAACACCTTCCCCAGCAACTCGTCCGCTCTCTCTCCCCCACAGACTACAACATCAACCTTGGCGTCCTTGAAACTGCACACTCCATCTTCCGTCGCTGGCGTTCACAAGTCCGATCCGACGAACTCTACACCGAGATCAACCTCGTCCTTGATCGTTTTGTCTCCCCCTTTCTAGGGCTCTTCCGTCAGTCTGCGACCCTCCTTCTGGGCACTCCGCCACCCAACATCGATATCGTTGTTCAGGCGCAAATCCTGCTCGCCGAGATCTTTTACGATTTCACGTGTCATGATTTACCACCTGCGATCGAGGACGCACACGACGATTTTTTCGCGCCAACGACGGGCTGGTTTCAACGATTTCTGACGTGGGATCCGCCAGAACTGCGTAAAGACGTATGTGTCGCGTTTCTTTGACGTGCGTCATCTGACGCGCTTTTCAGCCCGACGACGCCACACCATCCCTTCCAGCGCGTCTCAAGACGGTCATCTTCGAGATCACAGAGGTGCGTCGCGTCGCGCTGTACGACGTGTGCGTGCTGAGATCCGCGATCAGCTCTACATCAAACTATACCCCGATCAACTCGCCAAGTCACCCGCCATCGAACACTTTGTTCAAACCGTCTGGCAACTCATCGGATCCAACAACCTCCCAAACGTCGCAGACGATAGCGTACGTGTCGCGCTCATTTCTTGTGGCCGTCTTTAATCCACCTACAGCTCGTCTCACAAGCACTCCGGTTCATCTCGACCGCTATCCGTTCCGGATATTACAAATCGCTCTTCTCTTCCCGCGACGTCATCTCCTCCCTCATCCAAGGGGTCGTCATACCCAACGTCTCCCTCCGCACACATGACATCGAGCAATTCGAAGACGATCCTCTCGAGTTCATCCGTCTTGACCTTGCTCTTCCGTCTGGCGGGAGCGTGGGTGGTGCCGGTGGAGGCGTAGGTGGTGTCGGCGGCGAGGCAAGCACACGACGACAGGCGGCTGCGGACGTGCTACAGGCTCTCGTCGGGAGTGGTTATCGGACGGAGACGACGGAGATCGTGGGCACGTGGATTCAGACCGGGTTGGAGGCGTATGACAGAGACGCCAAGGCGAATTGGACGGCCAAGGATTCGGCCGTATATTTGTTGGGTGCGATTGCGACCGAGGCGTCGACGATGCAGGTCAGTCTCTTCTCATTGCATCAGTTGGTGATCGCTCACGCATGTGGTAGCACGGCGTGACGTCGATCAACGCTCAAGTGGACGTGGTCAAGTTTTTCTCGGACCATGTGTTCCAGGATTTACAAGCTGCACATGGGACGGTCCATCCGATCCTCCAAGTAGACGCCATCCGTTTCCTACTGACATTCCGTAATCAGGTGCCATCTTTCGTCGCACACTCACGATCGTTGACTGACAATGAATTCCTCACACAGCTGACCAAGGAGCAGCTGCTCTCCGTGCTACCGGTCCTGGTCAAGCACCTCACATCTGACAATTACGTCGCATATACTTATGCAGCCATCACCATCGACCGAATCCTGTTTATCAAAAAGGGGACGCAGTTGCTGTGCGTGATCGTCTGGCCCTTTCCACGCATATCATATGCTCACGTACTTCCTAGGTTCACACATGCTGATGTACACGATTTTGCAGCCAACTTGTTGAATGCCGTCCTCACCAAGATCGAAGGCGCGGGTACGCCTGAAAAAGTCGCCGAGAACGACCATCTCATGAAATGTACGCCCTCGCTGCTCCCCTTTATTTGTCACTCACGATAGCATATGGACCAGGCGCGATGCGCGTGATCGTCACGGCACGTCAGACGTTGACCCCCGTCTATCAACAAGTTCTCCAGCGTCTCGTCGCCATCCTCGGCATCATCTCCAAGAATCCGAGCAATCCCAGCTTTGATCAGTACATCTTCGAGAGCATATCGGCATTGATGCGGTGCGTCCTCAAGGACGATGCGTCTACGACAACGCTGACACGTATACAGGTTCGTCGTACACGGCACACCAGCGACCTTGCCGACGTTTGAACAAGCGTTGTTCGGCCCGTTTACGGTCATCCTACAACAAGATATCGATCGTACGTGTACATTCTTGCTTCCATCCTATCCTGACCGATGACTGGCACAGAATACATTCCGTACATATTTCAAGTACTCGCTCAAATGCTGTCGTTGCACACCACCGGCGTCCCGGCCGAATACCGTTCACTATTACCCTTTTTGCTCACACCCGCGTGCTGGCAACAAAAAGGGAGCATCCCGGGTCTCGTGAAACTGTTGCGCGCGTTTTTGGCGCGGGACGCGCAGGAAATGGTGAGAGCAGGCCAATTGGAGCGGGTGTTGGCGATCGTACAGCAGCGGCTAGTGCCGAGTAAAATGAACGACGGGTGGGGATTTGAATTGTTGGAGGGTGTCGTGCAGAGCGTGGATCCGTGAGTGGCATCTAGTGAAATGGTGCGTTAGGCTGACGCACTCGACAGGACACAACTAAAACCGTACATGCGCCCGCTCGTGATGACGCTGCTCACGCGAATGCAGACGAGCAAGACGGACAAATATGCATATCATTTCACGTATTTCCTCTTGCTGACGATGGCGATCGACGTGGCGGGGATGGGCCCCGATTATGTGATTGCGACGGTGGAGGAGATCCAACCCCAGTGGGTACTCTGATCTTGTCGTGGACCTGAGGAACTCATGGCATCGCTAGGTTGTGGTCCCAAATCTTGATGGGGTTCGTGATACCACAGGTTCCAAAGATGCCGCACAAGAATCGCAAAGTGACTGCGGTGGGGTTGACGCGGATGTTGACAGAGAGCCAGGTGATGCTCTCCGAGCCTGCCTCGCGGAGCTGGTGTGGTGCTTTCCCTTGCTTAGTATTACCCTGGTACTCACCCCCCTGTCCATAGGCCGGTGGTGTTTACGGCCCTCGCCAAGCTGTTTAGCGAACCGCAGTACCTCGCTGCGAAAGAAGTCGACTCGTCAGACGGGACGGGCCTGACCGAGATTGATTACGAGGAACAGACGGCGGGGTATCAGGCTGCGTATTCGCGGTTGGCGGCTTCAGAAAGCGGGCCTGTCGATCCGATGGCGTACGTTGGGGACGTCAGGGCGTTTTTGGGGCAGGCGCTTGGTGGGGGTGCAGGTGTAGGCAAGGTAGTGCTGAGCAAGGAGAGGCTGATGGGGTTCTTGGGTCCTTGTGAGGACCCTGTGGTGCGTGCGTTTTTGGAGGGGTTGGTTCGGGACGGGTACTTGGTCGTGTAAGTGTTGGATAGGCATTCGGATACGTGGTGGTAGCCGCACTAAAAGTCACGTGTCACTGGATGTCGTGGCTGTAATCCTACAATGAAGCCATCCTCGCTTACCTCCTACACACCTGCGATGTCCAGCCTCATCGACGCTCTCAAAGCCCTTCGCGGCCGGTTTCAAAAGGGATACGCCTTTAGTCGTGTCCTGCGTCATTCAGATCAAAGCTCCACCGGTGCGGGCATACTAGTCGTGTCCAAGCCAATACTCGCTTTCGGCTTATCTGTCCCGCTTGGCCCTCAACCTCAGGAGCCGAATACTGGCATTTCCATTTATCGCAACACATCCGACGCTGCTCAGACGTTCTTACCTCCCGTACAGGCAGTCGCAGATCTCATTCCAGGCGTTGGCGGTATCATCAAGGGTGTCATCGGCGGGATGTTGAGTACCCTTCAAGTGGTGGATGTGATTCGGCTTCGTTCTCTAGAGTCCTTACCCCTGATGCTGACTACCGCGATCGATATTTAACAGAGATACATCCAAAACAAGGGTGACATGGAGCAACTCACCATCCGATTACACCTCCTTCTCCGCCTTATCGACAACGCACCGATCGCTCGGACCATAGAGGAGGAAAACATGATACGGGGATTGCTTCGGTGTGTGGCTCGTGAAAAGTGTACTAGATTGAAGAAAGCAATTCCGACATCTCGTTATCAGCACACTGCAGACGGAAAATTCCAAACTAGAAAAAATGAGCAAACGTATCCGTGCATCTTCCTCTGTCACGCAAGACATCGCCGGATGTATCTCTCGCATCAACAATCACCTGTTGGATTACTTGGTGACGGAAACCTCTCCCCGAAGGATATTTGACAAGGCATTCCTGACTCGTTCTGTGGTCCTGTCAGGTCTTTATGCAAATGTTCAGCCAAAACCAGATGCATGAAATCAGAGCGAACACAGACAAGATCATGCAATTCAGCGTCAGACAGACACAATTTATCGAGAACTCCATGGCAATAGCAGGTACAGGACAGTTACCAGCGTCCGTCTCACGTGGCTATGCAATACTGGTCGATGCAACAGGACGAGAGCATCCGATGCTCCTTGATCAGTGCCGATACTTGGATGTACGTTCCCACGATGCAGACATATACGTTGATTAATCCTTACATGAATTTTAGCAATTGGAACACATGCTTCTTGCCAGTCTTCATCAGTGCAGGCCGGACGAAGCCGAAGTCCAAAGGTGGTATATTGAAAGGAAACAATACGATTTCGTGATTTATGGCAGTACTAACTCGGATGTGATGCAACTGACAAGAGAAAGTGATGTTTGGTCGAAGATGGAACCTGGGACAAAGATCGTGACGAGAGTTATTATTGAAGAAAAAGCCAGTTGGAATATGATGGCGACATACGCGTGTCGATGCGGAACATCCAATACCATCAATGTCAGCATCGAAAATCTTTCGGCTGCGTTAGAGCGGGGTTGCACTATTACGTGGTTCGTTTTCGTTTTCCACTTACTGACAAGGGCTACAACGAACTGGAAGTCGACACTGCGAGAGACGGTTCCAAGTCGCACGCACGCGCAGACAGCGAGGGGTGGCGCCAGACGACACTGATAATCAGCAAGCAGTTACTACCCCGACAGCAGAGGCAAAGTACCTCATTCGTAATTTTTTAGCGAAGCAAGTGGTACGTGCGAAATGAAAACACCTACTTGTAATATGTGCCCAAATATGGATCAACAACTGACCCTCCCTGCGCTGCATCCTCTTTTCAGCTTGTGCGTTGTTCTCGTGTATGCAATGATTCCCCAAGGGCTGACCCTCCCCGTGCTGCATCCTCTCTTCAGACTGTGCGTGTTCTTGTGTCTGCAGTGATTTCCCAAGGTCTGACCCTCCCCGTGCTGCATCCTCTTTTCAGACTGTGCGTATTCTCGTGTCTGCAGTGATTTCCCAAGGGCTGACCCTCCCCGTGCTGCATCCTCTTTTCAGACTGTGCATGTTCTTGTGTATGCAGTGATTTCCTAAGGGCTAACCCTCCCTGTGCTGCATCCTCTTTTCAGACTGTGCGTGTTCTTGTGTATGCAGTGATTTCCTAAGGGCTAACCCTCCCTGCGCTGCATCCTCTTTTCAGCCTGTGTGTGTTCTCGAATATCCGGTGATTTACCAAGGGCTGACCCTCCCTGCGCTGCATCCTCTTTTCAGTGGGTGCGTGTTCTCGTGTATCCAGTGATTTCCCAAGGGCTGACCCTCCCTACGCTGCATCCTCTTTTCAGCTGGTGCATGTTCTCGTGTCTGCAGCGATTTCCCAAGGGCTGACTCTCCCTGTGCTGCATCCTCTTTTCAGCCTGTGTGTGTTCTCGAATATCCGGCGATTGACCAAGGGCTGACCCTCCCCGCGCTGCATCCTCTTTTCAGTGGGTGCGTGTTCTCATGTATCCAGCGATTCCCCTAGGGCTGACCCTCCCTACGCTGCATCCTCTTTTCAGCCAGTGCGTGTTCTCGTGTATCCAGTGATTCCCCAAGGGCTGACCCTCCCTATGCTGCATCCTCTTTTCAGCCTGTGCGTGTTCTCGAATATCTTGTGATTCCCCAAGGGCTGACTCTTGCTGTGCTGTGTCCTTTTTTCAGAAAGTGTGTGTTCTCGTGTCTGCAGTGATTCCCCAAGGGCTGACCCTCCCTGTGCTGCATCCTCTTTTCAGCCTGTGCGTGTTCTCGAATATCCAGTGATTCCCCAAGGGCTGACCCTCCCTGCGCTGCATCCTCTTTTCAGCCTGTGCGTGTTCTCGAATATCCGGTGATTTACCAAGGGGGCTGCATCCTCTTTTCAGTTTGTGCGTGTTCTCGTGTCTGCAGCGATTTCCCAAGGGCTGACCCTCCCCACGCTGCATCCTCTTTTCAGCTGGTGCATGTTCTCATGTCTGCAGCGATTCCCCAAGGGCTGACCCTCTCTGTGCTGCATCCTCTTTTCAGCCTGTGCGTGTTCTCGTGTATGCAGCAATTCCCCAAGGGCTGACCCTCCCTATGCTGCATCCTCTTTTCAGCCTGTGCGTGTTCTCGTGTATGCAGCGCCCCATACTGCTGTGTATCCTCGTGTATGCTGCTGTTATACTCTCTCACTCGCTTCCATTCCCGCCTTCTATAGGAATATCAACAAGCTTCCAGTCGAAGCAACTTTCCTTCATTGTCAAATTCATTGTCGAATACGGAGTGCGTTCACTGCGCTTCGACCGTAATGGTTCACGCTGAGATGCCCGCTATCAGCGACTTGACTGCCAGGCAGCAGGTGTCAGATGATAACTCAGAGCTTGATGGGTTCAGTGACATGGCCGATGTCTCCGACTCCGAACTTGCTAGTATACCTAGTATAATGATTCCGGGCTCGATGATGACTCTGGTCGATGGATCCTCCTGATGCATGAAAGCATGCGTATCAGTACATAGGCAAGTCTAGACCGCTCAACGTTCTACTGGAAGCACCACTCTATTGATGCTTACTTACATTCCGCAGAAACGTCTCACGTGGTATGACTACGCTATATATCAGAACATACCCTGCGTACATTAGACGTGGGTCTGTACTCTATGGGATTTCTACTAGTCTGTTTCTTTGCATCTTGAAACGTCGTTTTACTCCGCGCAATGACACCGAAGACATTTCAGTTTCTGAATTCAGTTCACCCTATCCATGATGTCTGTTGTACACGCGGTTGAATCATAACAGTACTACAGCCCCCAGCGTGGGTGTTGCACGCCACCGCTGTGACGTCTTGTCCATCTTTTTTACTCGCACGACTCGACCTGCCGAGTGCAACTGCATAGCCTTGCTCATGCTCATGCGCAACACCACAAAAGAAAACGGAGGAACAAACAACAGACAGTGAAACCGAAAACATTTTTATTACATAAGGGTGGTTGAAGCATCTCATACACGCGAGACGACCGTGATTGGGCACGGGTCAAGGCGACTAGGTGGGCACGGCGTGTGGGGTTGTGATTGCGATTGTGACTGCAGTTGTGACCCTGATTGGGAGTGGGACGAGGACGAGGACGGGGACGGCCCGTCCGGGCATTGAGATGGTGTTTGCGAGTGAGACCGGGATGGACATGGTGAGTGCGCTTGGGATGTTGGACTGAGCCCGAAACCGTCCACAGAGCTGACGACGATGTTTGGACAGCTGTACTATATCACCCACGAAAGGGGTAGCAAGGACGTCAGTCCCGTTCCCAAACCCGATTGACGTCGGGGGGTAGACGTACCTCTTCCTTATCGACCAACTCGCGCAGGAAGAGACGCGAGTTGAGACTACGGGCAAGGATCAGTATTTGCTTTGTTGGCGCTATCGGCGTTGGCGCTCACACGCTTAAGAAGGAGTTGAGGTAACCTGGATAATTCGTCCGTCTGTACATGTCAGGAGCGAAAAAAGGAGAGGAACTCACAATGGCTCATGAGAATATAGGGTACGAGGAACGCGCCGTTGGATGGACAGACGAGAAACTGGTGGTGGACATCAGCGCAATCAACACGTCTCAGAGGAAAGCTATACCAGAACGAGAAAGACAGTCACGTCGGCGCTATTGGAGAAGATAAACCTTGTGGGGAGGATGTCCCAACGTGACGACGAGAATGAATACCTTGTCAGTAGACCGACATTAATGACCAGAATGGTCAGCTTGGAGATGAGACCGCCTAACCTGATACATGTCAGGGATACTCTCCATTTTCAGACGAGAATAAAACATACCGCCCGATGCCAGTCCTTGATTTATGGAACAAGTACGCTTGCGAGCCGGCGATGAGAAGATCACAAGCGATCGAAGAAAAATAAAAGATCATTGCGGACAACTAAGCCGACAGTCCAGTGAGAACTCCTGTGCGAAGATGGATGAAAGGGGACTGACGTTGCTTCCACGCGTGCTCTGCCATTGCGGGGTTACGATGCTATACGTGAGGTTTAGGTAAACGATAGGAGAGAAGGTGCACGCAGTCCACGTACGTCTCTACCAAGATAGCTGGATAGCTATGATGAGTGTGGATACACGCGTAATGCCATAATATGCATACCTACACCACAACCTAGACGATGTTCGCTTGAATTTTCCCAAATAAATAGGATACGACTAACCTAGTGCAATAAATGCCAATACGACCTATATGCATGCAGGTCGTTAGTCGAAAGAGTACCTGATCTTGAGCTACTTACGATCGAAACGGTCAATAGTCGATTGCAAAAGCTCACTAGGACGCCAGGTTACGTGCAGTCATTACTGTTCGGCGCGGTACTCACATCTCCAAATACGATGTGCATATGCCCTAATGTGGTGGAGAATAACGTAAGATCACCCCAGTAGAAGAAGAGAAACGAAGTAAACTCGACTCACAATTGCACTCCAAATGCGATTACAGACTTGCCAGCACCAAGATTGACGTCAAGTAGAAATGGGACTGAAGAAAGTGCTTACAGAAACGCCCATCGATGCCTGGATACGCAGTTCTTGGCCATTAGATAAAGAAGGGCAGTGGAGTAGGCACATACCTCGAATGACCTGTGTCGAATCGCAATGTGAATCCGTAAAGGACAGGCCCAGAAAAGTAGCTTACGATGTGACATATCCAGACATGTCGATATCCCCAGCATAAACGATGGTATATTGATATATTGAGGCGGACACGAGTACGATTTGAGCCGTGCCAAGGGCGCTGGCAATACGATGAGTATTAGCAGGGTGATTCCCGATTCGGATGTCTACCTCAGGAATGCAACCTAGCATTGCACGATGAGATTGAAGGAAGTGTGAGGGAAGGGAGCACTGACCAGGAACTTCGTGCGATAGCTGTCTTTGGGGAAGGAATGGAAATAGTACCATGTTTGCGCCAACGTGAGGCCATACAACCTAACGCGAGTCAAACGCCCTGTGAATACCGAGGAGTGTGGGGCGTACAAGCTACAGAAAATGACACCTGGGCCACGTTAACGCTACCGTTTTGAAGTAACCAGTGGCTTACCCAGGAAGTGGGATGCGATCAGAGGGACGATATGCGACATGGGAAGGAGGGAAGGGAGGCGAGGGGAAGAAGAAACAGAGAGGTGTTAAAGACGGGGGCCCGGGGATGGGCATGGCTGGCGATGCTACGTGCCGCGCTCTACGGAGTTGCTTCGAGGACGATGATCGAAGAACCAACATCGACGCGACCTCTCTGCACGCAACGTGTCCTCTCCAGACCGCCGCCGAGCACAAGTTCACCATGGAGACACAAGCTCGGCGTACTCACTCGTCGTCCACCCTGAGCTCGTTGACGTGTCCTTGTATTGGCAGCGAAAAACTTCCGCATACTGGAATGGCCTTTACGAGGATGAATTAGTAGAAAGAAAGAAGCGTCGCATCCAGTAGGCGAATCATCCACATCCGATTAGGAATCTTCCTGTCCATTGCAAGTAACGACACGCTCGACCATCTCAACCGACAACCCCAGATAATTGCCAGGCTCGCACAACCGCTGCAGTTCATCCCTCCCTACCCCGACTGAGGTCACCTTGTCATCTGCACACAGCAGCTCAAGCAACGGCACGTCCTCGTTTGCACTCCTCCGGCAGAGATTGTACACCAGATCGTGCGCAACCTGTCGTCCCATTTTATTGGCGAGTGCCATCATCATCGCCTCAGAGACAATCCCACCTCTCGTAAGGCCCAAATTCCTCTCCATCGCTCCGCGGTGCACTTCCAGCCCAGCCACAAGCTCAGTCGTGTGTTTTAGCGTGGCGCATGTCAACTTGGATATCTCCGGTAGAGCAATCCATTCAATTTCCCACGGCCCCGTCGAACGCTCGTGGTCTGCTACCATCGCCTCGTACATCGCGCCGCAATGGGAGCGTATGCTGGCAGCCATGGCGGTGATATATGCACACGAGACAGGGTTGCGCTTTTGTGGCATCGTCGAGGACGATCCGCGTTGGTCATGGAAAGGCTCGGAGAGTTCAGCCACTTCCGTTTGCATGAGAAGCTTGACATCCGTTGCAAACTTGGCGCATGTCCCAGCCAAGAGTGCAAAGAACCCGCCAACTTCGGCAAAACTATCTCGTTCCGTGTGCCAAGCAATCTCTGGAACTGAGAGCCCGAGACACTCTGCGAGTGCTTCCTGGCATGGCAGCGCTTTGTCGGCAGGGAGCGAGGCGAGTGTACCAGCTGCACCCCCGAATTCGAGCACGAGAACCCGTGGCCTGAGTTGCTCAAGACGTCGCTGGTGTCACTGAAAAGTGGCAAGAAGACGCGCAAGTTTGAACCCCAATGTCATGGGGACAGCCTGTTGAAGGTTGCTACGAGCAGCCATGCGCGTGGTAGCATGGCGTCTCGCGAGCGCACCAAGGCTCTCAATGATGTCCCGCAGCGACGCGTCAACGATTTCGAGTGTCGACGCTAGCTGAAGGACAGTGGCAGTATCTGTCACGTCCTGTTCCCAACTTGTCATTAGTCACATAGTCCGCTACCTGGTAAATCGGAGAAATAACTTGAGTAGTTGCACCGAAATGAGCCCATTCTCCAAAACCCGGGTGTTTGACGTTGACCTGGCGGACGATCTGGCGGACCAGACCCAAAACCGGATACCCGATCTTCTCGGTGTCTCGCTTGAGCTCAACGAAATCAATATTGTCGACATCTGCGCAAAAGGCATCGATTTCAACGGCAGCGTCCCTTGGAATGATGTCGAGGTTTCCCTGTACGCGAGCGAGACAGCCTTCGAAACGAAGGTAGTTGGCAATGCGTGTTCGGTCTGACCAGATGGAGGAGACGTCCGGGGTAGAGAAGATGTTCTCAAACATAGCCGAGCAAGTTGTGTCGGCATTTTCCGAACTATCCAGCTGATCTGATCGGAATGCTATGGAACATGTTTGGTCTTTTTCTGCTGGTACTCGACCACGGGCTGCGATGGTTTTTGTACAGTGTGCTTCACCACCTTTGGGCTGGCCGTCAATGGAGTCATCGCAACCTCGTTGTTCAGTGTCTTCTTTTCGTTCATGCTCATCTTGTGTGTGCTTTTCTTCTCCACGTGGCCTATTTCGGTCCTATTGATGGATGGACGTGGTGGCTTCAGTGCTGGCGTCCTGCCACTATATTCTCAACTGGGGTGGTGGAAGTGGATGTACTAACCTCTCCCCCTTTACCTACGTCATCGAGGGTCTCTTAGGCCAAGTTGGGCAGCTCGTGACGATTGAACCACCCCCGGGATGAGCTGCAGCGCCTATATGGACCCCTACACATCGCTTTTACAGGCGGGTATCTCGTCGGACGCATATCTGCAGTTCAGGTTCAATGTGTTATATGGACACCACTGGAGGGACATGGGAATCGTTCTTGGAGTAGCTGGTGTCAACGTGCGTTTTTATTTCTCTTCTCTCACCGCACTGCGCTACGTGGTGGACCGAGGCTGACGTTGCCGTACGGGTGACAGGTCTTGCTCATGTTTGCAAGCATGTACTTCTTCCGAATACGCGAGCGCATGGGATATCCATTCAATGGCAGGTCTCAAACGCGTCTTCCTAAAGACCAGGTGAAGTTATATGACAAGTGGGCTCTTATTCTACACACGATTCATTCGACTTGCTCGTCGAGTCTCCTCTCGATGTGTCTGCGGTAACGGAGTATATCCAAAATTTCTGCCAGAGCATTCAATTAGGAAAATCGACCTATCTGCCACGGCCTGTGTCACTTAGGTCATGCAATGAAAGGACATGTCATGAAGCAACCAACGTATATACACATCAGCTAGTAGACCCAGCAACCGTTAAATACTAATACGACCAATGCGAAACAAGAAAGTGTCAACGTTAGACATTGAATAAAAATAATACTCGGTGAGCATTCGCCGAAGGTCACTCGCGCGATGCAATCCACTGCCGATGGCGTTGCCAACTGCTCGCTTCCATGAGCACGAGCGACTTGAGTTTGGCCACGTTGAATGGCAACCGTGGATCTGCCTGCAAAGCCCCGACGACGTACGATCTATGGGAGTGCCAAGTATAAAGGCACCAGACCCACAGATGAGCAAACCGACTGGACCTGGCACATGGCACACGCGAGTGAAAATCAGGGACTCACATGACTGTGCTCTCCTTGAGCGGCTCAACTCTAGTGCCCGTCCGGAGCGTCATACACATTTGTTCGAGTGGCATCTTGTCCACGTGCCACAGCTTGTATGCACGAAGTTGTTGCGGTCGAGGAGGTTCGGGTATACAATAGGCTGGGACGGGAGGCCTCGTGGGTGCATCAAGACGTTGTGGAAGGGTCGGCAACGATGGGACCTTTAATTTGAGCGAACGAGGGTCGACTTGACGTGAATACGTCGACACGTCAAGGGTCTTGCCAGCCTGGAAAGCGATTTCCTGGAGTTTGGCGTACACCATGAGTGCGCAGTGACAATCATTTGCGGCGTCTGGCCGTAACGGTGAGTGACGGGTATTAATGACGTTGTGATTGGGGGACGGCCTCACATTCAACCATCCTGTCTGAGAGGTTGGCTTCCCAGTTCGAGGTACGTACTTTACCCTTGAGAAGCGTCTTGCCGAGGTACATGGCCACCATCTTGGCAAGGCTGACGATTTCTCGGTTGTAGACAGAGTTGAATGTGTCGTCAGCCTTGGCGGCAAAAACGCCGAGTTCTACGAGCCCCCTGGCCTGAATTCCAAAATCCCGAAAGAGTTTTACGCCATCGTCTGACAGGGATGAACTGTGAGGAACAGTCTCGTTATCTGGCAAGAGACTCACTCAAGATGTTGGCGCCTGTTTTTACGATATTTGCAGATTCGATCACCTCCTGTCCGTGTGTCAGGATTCAAAGACGGGGCCATGAAAGCATGCGAAGACCGACCAAAACTTTCCTGGGGAACCCTGTCGCAGAAGTTAATTGGAATAGGCCGAGCGACAACAATCCAAGCACACACTTTTCATACTGCTGACTTGAATGAGCAAGATTGTGTCGTGGTCGCATAGCTGTACTAGGGCCGTCCGTCTCTCTTGTGCGCCGGGGTGCCACATAACGCGCCACTCGAGGTCGAAACCCAAGGGGCTTCAAAAACTCAGCCTGAAACGCCAGTTACAGGACGGTAATGAATATCTCACCTTTTCAAGGTCTGTACAAGACTGTTTGCCTCGCTCTCGGATTTGGTGTACACTACGGTTGGGGCATCTTTATATTCCAAGAAGGAATATACAGGAAGCGACGACACTCCTGGGTTGGGCTTCCCTCCCGAGCTGTCCTGTGACGACAAACCCGATGATGTATCCCGCGTAAGTTGAATTGGCTGATGCGACCTGGCGAATTGCAGTTTCATTTGAGACTGAATCTGTTCGTGATGATGACTATCTGACATATTGTGTGTCTCGCTGGAGAAAAAGGTTCAATCAATTTGCTCTATCCGAAGGGTGGCTTACTCAACCAAGCAAAAATCGTCGGATTTGGTCTCGCTTCCTTGAGGGCATAGTTCGTCACAGAAGCTGAGTGGCTCCTTTCAGTCAACTCCCGTGGAAGTATACATTCTGTTTGGCGTGCATCGAGAGCGCGTTTCACCACTTCTTGACCAGTCGATCGGGTTCCAGAGGCTGCAGCCTTTGTTGAAAAGTCATAGAACGGGTGGTTTCTGTACGAGTGTAACGTCTGGTTGACAAAATACGGACGAAACATGTTCAACATCACATACTCAAAGTTCGTCATTGTTGGAGGTGTTTGTTTGACCGGCTTTGCAGCGGGCGCGTTGACACCGTCGATGATTTCAATGGACCACTCAGTGCCATCATCGTCAGTCACTATAGTCCTCATTTCGCGAGAATACGCGTTGTCCGTATGCGATTTCAAGATGTGTCCAGTAGGTTCAGTGTTTCTATCAGTGGTAAGTGCTTGATGTCTGACGCGTGCATTGGGGTGAAACATTGGTCACGTGATGGTGGTTCGTTTAGTACTGACCACGTCCACTCAAGGCTGAGGATCTTGTGCATGTGCAGTCTACGACCTGCAGACCTGCAGTTACACAGATAAGAATCTTGGATACGGGCGGGGCTTGGTCTTGACTGGGTAGTATACATTTCTTAGTGGATGATTACATCGATGCATCTGATATCTAATGTTCTGCAAACAGGTCAAACATGTTAGGATATCATAACCGCCTGGTGACCGACTTGAACGTGATCTCTGAATGCTCCCATGAATTGCAAGGCCTCTTGAACTCCAGGTATCATCTGATCATTCTTGGCTGGAAAAAGATAACTATGAGTACTCAACATCTCCCTGTGGCTTTATGAGTTACAGCTAGGGATTCCTTGGAATGACCAGGTTTCACTTGCGTGTTCTTGGACTCCATGGGGACGATCGCCTACGCTTCGCACCCAGCGCACCTAAGGACGTTCAGGATGTATCTCTATCGAGCATGTTTTGGACGTCAGTTTTGCGATTGTCGACATGAATTGCCATTGCCTCGTGATTAGTGAAAGCTGTCCCCACTCCGATCTTCTGGGGGGCGCATTTCCTACTGGTGCCTGTATGCATCGCATTTGTCGCAGCAATCGGCATTATGCCTACCTTATCGTGGTCAGGGTGCTTGTGCATGTGATCAGGCGATACTGGCTTCGCTGCCATCTGACATGATGGGAGACCATTATCGCGATAACAGTAGCGGCGGCGGCGGCCGTAACGATCTTTATCGTGCCACACGGCATCGTCTTTTGTGAGCGGACATGAGATAGAGCGCTGGGTTGCTCGGTTATAACTTACACTTTCGAGTGTTTCAGCTGATTCCAGTATGCTCGATGGATATCGTCCAGCACATCGCACGCGGCTGTAGGAATCCTCCGAGTCCGTTCCAACGGCTGGCCTGTTGCGAGTATTATTGGCACTGTGATACGGACATAGAGTGTCTCCCTCGTGTCGCCTAGATCCTTGGCGTGTCGTCGTCGCAAAGACATCCTAGAAGCCCCCCTTTTGTTCCGGTGGGAATCCAGATATCCACCTTCCAAACTAGAAAAGCAATAGCGTAATCAGAGTTTTGATTTTGACCTTCTCCCTCAGGTAACAACCGGACATGCCGTGGGCCATGTGGCTACCTATGTCCGCCTTCCATGGGTCGAGGTGTATTCTTCTCAGTCTCTACTGGAAAGGCTGAATCTTGAACATTTCGTTCTCAACGATTCCAACAATTCCACTGGCAGGTGGAAGCCGCGCGAGGCTCACTACGGGTGTGTCGGATATGTTGTTTTGGGAAGATGGCGGTCTTTGGCGGTCTTCCAGTACGTTTGCTTCTCCCAGCTTGGACGTACTAGAACGTGATTAGGGATAACGAGTAACTGTTCGCCTGACTTGTTATTGGCGTATTTACACCCTCAGCGTGAGAGTGTTCGCACCCCTGTCAATATGGAATTTGAGACACTCTCCATGATTTCCGTCTACCCTGACTTGTGCCTGGCATTATACATTTCGGCGGTGACTCACGCGACGATATTATCTCCATGCTGACGGCGCAGATCCAAACGACGGCTTTTTATCTCCTTGGCAAATTCAACTCCCCTTGCTTTCATTCAGCCCTCCATTCACCCCCAGCTCGTAATTAATGACGGGCACCGATACATTTACAACCTCTGTGTCTGACCGTCAAGACACGGAAAGGGAAGACGGATGTCGCGCTGATCGCAAAAACGGACAGCTGTCAATCTGGTCTTCTGTCCCGTCCATGATAAAACATTTCTTCACGCTCCCTTTTCTTCCAAAGGGCGGGAAGACAAAGTCTGTAGATCCTGGCTTGCAGGCACTGCCATCGGAGACAACTGCTCTGCTTGCCTCGCCAATACCTCGCATCGAGCAACCCGTCCACCATGAATCATCCGGGAGCAACGCCTTCTTCTCGGTCTTTCAGCAAGAAGCCAAAACACTCATCAGATATGCTCTTCCTGTGTTTGGGTTCGTATATCCGCTTCTGTTCTCGGCGTACATTCTCACTGAAGCCGATGTTGGAAGTACGCATGTGTTTGAGCATAGTATCATCATGTCCTCAGTGATATCCATCGGGCATATATCCACCACTGCGCTCGCTGCCGCCACGATTGGCTTCATGACGGCCAATGTCACTGGTCTAAGTGTCATCCAAGGGATGTCCAGCGCCTTGGACACTGTCCTTCCGAGCGCATGGACTTCAAACCAGCCACAACTCGTCGGACTATGGACTCAACGTATGGGTATGTTCTGAGACTATTGCACGCAAAATCACGATGTTTACTTCCGAGGACAGTTGTTCTACAGATTATTATATTGATCGTGAGTCCGTTACACTAACGTCCGGTATCATAGTGATCTCAGTGCCATTAGCCCATTTATATGGTTTGGTTCAACGCCGAGGCCCTCCTTCTGGCCCTGAGACAAGATCCGGAGGTCGCAAGATATGCCAGCATCTATCTGAAATGGGCTTCGTTGAGTCTTCCAGCGTATTCCTTCAACTGCGTTTCTCGGTAAGTTTATATCTTTTTTGTCACTCTGTGTCGTATTGACGACCCCATTCAGCCGGTATTTCCAAGCCCAGGGTAAGGGTCGTGGGTTTGTGTAGTCGTATGACGAACTAATCTCACCTTCAAGGGTTGTTTGATGTGCCTGCACGCATCATTTTCTTTGTTGCACCTATAAACATCCTTCTAAGTTATACCCTTGGTAAGCTATTACAGGCTTTGTCATCATATCATGGAATTTGATGGGGTGTTTCAGTATGGGGACCTGATCCGATTCGCCTTGGGTTTATTGGAGCGCCGATTGCGACTTCAATCTCATATAATTTGATTTCTGTCGCATCTGTTTTCTATGGCATATTCTTCGTGAAACGGACGGCCTGGCATCCCATTTCGTCACGATGTTTGACTTCTTTAGGTACTTTGGCGAGGTTGAGCATGGGTGGCGTCGGCACGTACTATTTCGATCTTCAACAATGATGTACTCACCTCTAGCACAGGCCAGGTTGTATCGGAGTGGTGGTCCTGGGAGCTCGTTGGACGTGCGTTGCATATCTCTTTGCCTTGACAGGAGGGCTCATCCTAAACGATCTTAGTTGCTGCCAGTTTGTGAGTAGTGGTCAAGATCGCGAGAATATACCACTGAGTGGAGTCTCACAGCCTCGGTCCTATACCGTTGGCAACACAATCCGTGCTGCTCTCCACAGTTTCGAGCACCTTCCAAGTCCCGTACGCTCTGGGTGTTGCAACTTCCGTTCGGTTAGCGGTCATTACCGTCCTCCTTGAGGCATATCTAACAATCCTTTTAAGGATCGGTAATCTCCTTGGAGAGAAGAACGCGAATCGCGCTGGAGTTGCTGCGAGTGCCTCCATGTTCATTTGCATTTGCCTCGCGCTGCTATTGAGGTTCGCATTGTCCCTTTGTGTGTTTCCTGTATATGACCATTATTCCAAAGTGGCGTCCTTGTAGCTTTTCGAGTGACGTGGGGATACATGTTCAATGGCGATCCAGGTATGTGATACATGATTTGGGTACATGTGGAAATCAATCACTGATGTTAACATGCTTTACCAAAGAGGTCGTAGCGCTCGTGGCTACCATGCTTCCTTTGGTGGCGCTCGCACAATTCTTCGACCAGTGTGGTGCTGTGCTCTCTGGCATCCTGCGTTCACGAGGCAAACAGGTGGGTGCAAAACCATTTCAAATCTTGCGCCCAATGCCCCAGTAACTGACAACACATCGCGGGAAGACGTTGGGTGCGTTGATCAATATTAGGTGAGCTCGCAGTCTGTGTAAACATCCGAAATTTGATTAATGACGTCTGGCAAGTGCATTCTATTGTATCGGCACCCCGGTTAGCCTTTGGTTGACGTTCAAACAAAACTGGAGTCTTTCTGGGCTATGGTGGGGTTTGACAATCGGGATGGCTTGGGCCGTAATACTCGGCTCGTATTTCTGCATGTCGACGGATTGGGAAAATGAGGTAGAGAGGGTGATGGCCCGCCTGGCAGTCGACAAGGGGTATGAACAGGAACGGAGGGACGAAGAGTATGTATACGCAGGTGGATGCGATGGCTTGTGATGGGTGATCGATGTCGATGATCCCGCGATGCAAAAATGACGGCGCCCCACTTCATCACTGTGAGGTGCCCAAGATGTAGATAGAATTCAAGTACATACTCAAGTACATATCAAAAGTACTGCCGGGCTCCGCATGAAAAATCTGTGCAAGTCAGTCGCTATAACTTGCTATGTACTGCCACAACTCGTAGCGGGGTACGACGTTTAACCTCTGTTTATATTTGTTTGTCTGTGACGGAGCGTGAGTTCCGTCATTCCCCGCGCTCGGGGAACCTTCCGAATAACTTGGCCACTGTCTTCTACCTCGCAGAGAGATGTTTCTGATATACTCGCTCTGGCCAGAACGTGGGCGAAACTGTCAGCCCACGAGACTGTCCCGGAACATCTAGAAGGAGTAACCAACAGCTTGATAACGAGACGACCACATGGAGTC
>JBBPTD010000479.1:0-25148 GCA_038093895.1 Boletus aff. mottiae
TTTGAGCATGGCCACTGGCAGCAAGAAGAGGGTCAATGATTGGGCCTTGTGAGCACAAGGAGCAGCCCAATGACACACTAGAGTCAGACATGATGATCAGTGGGGGATATGGAGTGTGCTGGTGTCGCCACATCATACGACTGGCACACACAGGATGGAATCCGGCTGATTCCATGTCACGGGGTGTTCACACATGATCCGGAGTTGAGCATCTCCCTTTTCAATTTTACATTTGTTTCGCAGTCCGTACTGCACCTAACTCTCCCCATGACATGCCCTCCAAATATCCAACCGCCGTCGTTCGTCATTTATGCAACTAACTCCAACTCATTTGCTCAATAAGCACAACATTCTTCCTCGCGCGAGTCCGCTGCGGGCTTGGATCGCTTCATCTTTTTTTTTTTTTTTTTTTCCTTCAGAAAACTAAATCTCTCATTGTAGACATAGATCGATGAAGTTCTTGTCATGTTTGTGATCGTAGCAGCCAATACGATCACTGGATTGACCGGCTTTGGCGCCATGTTGCTCTCACATTTGAGTCGTAGTTGCGGCATCCAAGCAGATCCGCAAGTCGAGGACAATTTCGTCTGTGTATCGGCATCTGCCACAGCCATTGTGTCGGATGTCGCGGCTCGCAAACAAGTACTCCCCAGACAGCCACTCAGCGTTCGAGTCTGGGACAGCAACGATGGCCTAGTCGAGCAATTCGACGCATCCAACGCGAAATGGCCAGTCCTCGGTAGCACTGCCCTACCAAAGCACCGGAAATTCATCGCATACTCTACAAAACGTACCGTCACGTCGTCAGACTTCACTCTACGTTCTGAGGAGCCGTAGCGTCTCGCGATACGGCAGTGGACGCCCACGATATGACAAGGCCATTTCCCACTATTCGACTGCATCGTCTCTCATCAAGCAAGGCACTGGCAACTGGATCATGGAGCCAGACTTTAGACGATGCAAACCAGGTACACTTATTTTCCCCCTGGGCAGGTCATTCTTGTTAACGCGGCATAATCAGGTGATCACGCTCAACCCATTGTCTCCATGGGGCTACGAGATGAAGCATGCAGCTTTACACAAGGGAGTGACTACGACGATCCAATCCGCACGCACGTGAGTTGTATCCTCTTACCCCGATAAAGATGGTTTGCTCACATTATTTGGCGGCACACCGTGACCAGTACATTAGCCCATCAAGCACACGAGCGACGATTCGCAAAATTATTTAATGGGCTATACGTCATTCACCACGTGTGCTCATCAACACGACCACTGGTCGTCTCCACGACACGGCTGAGCAGGTGCAAATCCCTGTCAGTCGTCAAAAAAATTGTATCATCGATGACGACACACGTCAACTACGTCCGGATCAAGTGGGAAGTGCGACAGTACTTCCGATACCTGACGTTGACACACCAATGGGGAGAGAATGGACCGCTCTTCTAGCAGGTGATACGCATCACGGTGTATAACCTCGATCAATCACTGATCCACGATTTCCTTGCAAGATGGTCTGGGATGCCGGACTCAATCGGGCGTGGAGCGATGTGTTGTATTTGATAAATGAGTTCACCCCGTACCCGTCCATATCACCCTACTCAGCGGGCCACTACCATCACACCTCCCACCACCTACTCCGGCTCCCGAGACGGAAAGCATTATCACCACGCCGAGCTTTTCTTCATCCGACCTTGATGTTGCCTATACAACCATCTCAGCGCTTCCTACACCTCGGTCCGCAGCGAGTTGGCTGAAATCCCCATGTACCGCTTTCCAATTCCCACGTGGACGTCGTGCAATCACCGTCGTCGAAGAATGACGATGACGCAATCTCAGACGAGGAAATCAGAAATCGGCGACGTTGCCTCAGTTGCTGAACCCTCACCTCACTCCGCGTGTATGGTACCAATTGGCAGAGACTCAGAGACGCGAGGACGACGAATGGTCGCAGGTCTGAGACGGCCATTCGGTGTGCCCTCATGGTTAGGCTACATCGATGGGTCGATGCGCAATGGACTACAGGCAGGTTGTACTGCACAACTTCGGGAGATCGTCTTGCTGGCTGATATTCTGGACAACGTACACACGCTCTATATTTTTAAACGCGTAGCGCCTCGGGTGACAGATGAGCATCTTGATCATGGTATTGCAGTGGAGTTTTTGCTCTGTCGACGTTTCTGTTGCGCGATAAAAGTAAACATGACCCCGCATACGACAAGTTCTTTCTCGACGTTCACGCTTGCTTCTGATAGCTACCGTCTCGTCCTGGGATCCAAGCTACTTTGAGGACTCGATTTCGAGTGTGCCAACATTGGGTTTGTCCCTTTGCTCATAAGAACCGAGCACCACATTCGTATGAGCGCTCACTACAGCTAGTCTTCCTGCAGGACCATCATGCAGAAAGCTGAAAAACAATGTCTGATAAGGACTAGCACGGATGGGCAAGGCGCATCTAATACGGAAAAGGAATTATATCAGATGTGAGATGGCGAAACATGCTCACGATAAGATGGTTTGCGAGGATGCGTCAGAGACGGTATCGTTTCCCCAAGGGCTCGTATTGATCATTACAACACAGTGGATTTATAAGGAGGTTACCACCATGACCGTTGCCGGGTGCGACATACGTGGCTTTCGCGCCGCTATCGTTATTGATGTTGATTACTGATGGTACCTAGCGGAAATCGACAGCGGTTGTTCGTCTCGCGGGGGTGCATGAGATTTGCCTGAACCTGAAATCCGTCGTGGAAGTGTGTTCGTCGGTCCATCGGAGCACGCCAGAAATGCACTGGGAGCATTCCATATCCCTTGTTTCATCTACATGCCGGTAGGATCGATGCGAGGAGGTGGAACAGTACCATAGTCGAGTATCTTCCTCGAAAGTCCCCAGACGCGGCGTTGACGAAATTCGGATGGAAATCATATTTGGTGACAATTTGTTCCGCTCATTACTATACCGAAACTTCCCGAAGGTGAGTACCAGTACTTCCTTATGGCTCTCACGACCAATGAGCGAGTCCAGATCATTTCCCAGTTTGGAGATTGAGCTGCGGCGACGTTTGGGAGGAACACCGGGTGTTTGGGAACGCCGTCGTAGGGAATGTCAAAGGGTTTGATGCGCTTGAACATTCCCAGATCACATGCTCGTCCATGGATTGGAGCGCTTGTGTGCTTGATAAGATCGGCCGCAATCTCGTGACCATATTTGTAACTGTAATTTTAATCACGTGACTTGAAATCATCTTGTTTCCGTGTCATCACTTCACAGATCTTTCATAGCCTCCACCATCCTGTTCTCTCGCACCCGTGCACTTACAAAAGCCCTCCGGGCTTCCTTGTTTCCAGCACTATCTGCATCCTTGTTTTCGCTCAAGCAAGACCCTCCTCAAGTTCGAAAAGTGACCCACATGGCACCTCTCACAAACGGATCTGTGCACAAAAGCACAAAGACACACTCTAAAGTTGTACGTCTCCTCCTTAGAATGTAGAACCGTGTATGAGAGAGTATACATCCGCTAATGTCTGTATGCCAAGGTCATCATCGGTTCTGGTCCTGCAGGGCACACAGCCGCTGTCTACCTTGCCCGTGCCAACCTCAACCCCGTCCTCTTCGAGGGTTTCATGGCAAACGGTTTTGCGGCTGGTGGTCAGCTTACCACGACGACCGAAAGTGCGCGTTTGTTCCATCTTATCTCCTCTCATTTTTATTCCCTTTTTCCATTCTAGTCGAGAATTATCCTGGTTTCCCCAAAGGGATTATGGGTCCCGAACTGATGGACAAATTCCGTGAGCAGTCGATACGGTTCGGAACGCAAGTCATCACAGAAACCGTGTCCAAAATCGACTTGTCCGCGCGTCCATTCCGGTATTGGCGCGAAGGTCAAGAAGACGAGGAACCCGAGACCGCAGATGCTGTTATCATCGCAACGGGTGCAAGCGCGAAACGCCTTGGGCTCAAGGGTGAGGACATGTACTGGCAAAGCGGAATTAGCGCCTGTGCCGTCTGTGATGGTGCCGTTCCGATATTTAGGTGAACTTTCTGGCACTCTAGGAGATGCTATAGTTTGGGCGCTCACATCATATTGTGAACAGAAACAAGCCCCTAGCCGTCATAGGAGGCGGTGACTCTGCGGCGGAGGAAGCGACCTGTAAGTGGAAAGCATCGCTCTTTCTTTCGGCAATATTCTCACCTCATTCCCCTTCTCAGACCTCACAAAGTACGGTTCCCACGTCTACGTCCTCGTGCGCAGAGGAGAACTCCGTGCTTCCAAAATCATGGCCAAACGTCTGATGAACAACCCCAAGATTGTACGTACGCTTAGCCGGACTCATCACTGTTATACTGATCGTAGCCTTGTTTGATCTATTCTCCCCGTGGTGTGTAGACCGTTCTTTGGCACACGGTCGCTACAGAGTGCCAGGGAGACGGCGACCTTCTTAACAATCTGCGCCTCAAGAACGTGTTCACAGGCGAAGAAAAAGACCTTCCCGTCAATGGTCTTTTCTATGCCATTGGACACGAACCTGCCACCACTCTAGTCCGTAATCAACTGCACACAGACGAAGACGGTTACATCATCACCGTACCCGGCACAACACAAACTAGCATCAAGGGTGTCTTTGCGGCAGGTGACGTGCAGGACAAGCGATACAGACAGGCGATCACCAGTGCAGGCAGTGGGTGTATGGCTGCATTGGAGGTCGAAAGGCTTCTTTCAGAGGAAGAAGAAGGTGTTGAGGCAGAGTAGCTCGAGACGATCAGATAGTCACAAAGCTTTGTGCCACTGGTGCCGCTTTCTGACATTTGTCGGACGCTGGTTCGTCGTCGTCCCGAGGACAGTTTTATCCACTCTAGGGTTCCCGCTTGCAACAATCGAGTTTCTTGGATATGCGGGCCCCAATACCACACTTGGAGCCATTCGTAGATTTGGTGCTGTAAAGTAGAAATTCAGTTCCATGTAATCCATCTCTTTTCTCCGTGACTGATATCATCCTTCATCTCAATCGGGCTACAGTAACTTCATTCCGCTGCTTTGACAAACTTGCTCATTTTAAAGTCCACAACAATCTGCGTTTGCATGGGAGACGAAGTTGATTGACAGTAGCCTGGTACTCTCATGATAGAGCAAGTACCCGAGACCGGTTTATTAGCAAAAGATGGAGCTACAAGACTGGTCCAGGTACCAGCACTCGATTCCAGAGTCTAACCACACACCACTGACCATCTAATTTTTAGATACATACCGCTATTATCAGAGATGACCTATTTATGGGCGCACGGCTGGGGTAAGTTCTGACTTGCCATGTACGCAAAATTTATGGGTAGTCCGACGGCTCGACGTTCAACTCGGACTCATGGGTCAAACCATTAACCAACAACAGCAGTCCCATTGCGTGCGATAGTCATGGTACTCTCAAGAACACGAAAGCACGCACTCTCTACTGTATGAGACAGATAGAAGAGTCAGATTTCTCCTTTTCCCGCCTCTCGCGCTCTTTCTTTTCCCGCTCCTGCTCCTCGCGTTCTTTCCTCTCTCGCTCCTGTCTTTCGCGTTCCTGTCTGTCGCGTTCTTTCCTCTCTCGCTCCCGTCTTTCGCGTTCCTGCTCCTCCGTTCCTTCCTCTCTCGCTCCCGTCTTTTGCGTTCCTGCTCCTCGCGTTCTTTCCTCTCTCGCTCCCGTCTTTCGCGTTCCTGTCTGTCGCGTTCTTTCCTCTCGCTCCCGTCTTTCGCGTTCCTGCTCCTCGCGTTCATTCTTTTCGCGTTCCCGCGACTCACGTTCGGCGGCTAGCTGCGCCTCAGCTCGCTTTCTCGCAGTTTCTGCAAGTTCACGAGCCCTACGTTCTTGCTCGAACAATTGTGCTTTGTGATCAGCATCCGCCTTCTGTTTCCTGGAATCCTTCTTATACCGCCGATTCTCATTCTCGAGCCGCGAATTCTCCATTGCAAAGTTCGTGACCATCCGCTCGAGGTCGCTGCGAATCTGCTCCACCTTCTCTCGCGCTTTCCTAGCCTCTTCCTGGAGTATCTCCCTGGTCTCTTCGTCTTCTGCGAGTCTTGCGGCCTCTATTCCTATACACAAATCTTCCAGTGCTTCCGCATGACGTTCACCCTGTTCCTTCACATCGCGCATAATGTCTGCGCCGACGGTGGTATGGGCGATGTCTTTTTCCTGGTTCACCATCTCGTCTTGGACAAGAAGCGTCGAGGGTTCCAGACCGACCAAGTGGCGCAGGATCGCATATGAAGACTCCTGTGAACCGTCGTGGCGAAGCATCCGAGCCCCCCTATCAAGCGCGGGCTTGAAGAATTTGTCCTTGGTCGCGAGCTCGCGTTCTCTCGCCTCTCCTTCGTCGGGGTCTACCTTGGACCACATGCTGGTCACGAGGAGGACGTTTTGGAGATTAGCGTCCCCGCAGAGATTGCGAAAGATGTGAAAATTTCTCCTCGATGGACCACCCATCTTGTTGTCGGTGATGCGGTGCATGTAGATCACGCCGGCGAGTCTGGCTCCTTGGCTATATCTGCACGAAGAGGTATGATTATCATTCTGTGGCCGTGTGAATATGTGGATGCTTACGAGTCGGAGAGGTAGTTTGTAATTGACTTGAGGACGTCGGTGTCGCTTCGCGTGGTGTCGTCAAATCCAGGCGTATCGACCAAGGTGACGGTGCGCCCATCGAGGAAAAACGTGGACGTTTCCACGTCGACGGTGCAGCTCTCCAGCGAGTCGCTGACGGCCAAGTTGGACCCACTTGCAAGATTAACAAACTGACAATGGCTTCTCGGTATTCTACCCTGTTTCGTTGGACGAAATCACTTACGGTTGATTTTCCACTGCCAGTCGCTCCCATGACACTATGGACTGAAACTCAGAGGGGCACAGTCAAGAGCAAGAACTGACGCACGCAACTCTCATTCTGTCCTCTCGTGGAGCCATTAATATCGCAATACGGGTTACGGGATGCGTCGACGGTGATGGAACCTAACCCCTGGGACTCCGAGTGACTACGGTTAAGGCTGAGCAGCAAGTCTCAGCAGCTCTTTTATCATCAGACGTCGTCTCAAACGCGTCCTGTGCCATCCTGTAGAATGCAGGCGTGGTTCCGGGTGGGTAGGGCGTTGTTTCCACCCTTCTTCTGTGCTCTGATTGGCCACGAGGCTCTCCACGAGGTTTCCGCACTATTTTGAAATCACGACAGGTGTAGTATTTTTTTGTCAAGCCTTGGGTGCGCGCGGTTCGTATTATGTGGACAGACTAACGTTGACTCGTCGTGTGACAATCGGCGACAGCTCTAGTCGTCGTGGCACCTGTCCATGCCTCGCAATACCAGGAGTCGCTCTTGTGTGGTCGCCATGGTGCACCGCGCCGTGGCGTGCGCAGTTTCGGTGGGCTGGACTCCATTCTGATCGGCGTCCAGACCTTCCATTGGCAGCATTATGGCCTATGGAACAGAACCCTCCCGCCCTGATTTCACTTCCCGCGCCGCACGCACGAGATAAGGGGCAATTTCCGGGGTACCCTCATTGTGGGTAACGGTAAGTACAACCAAAGGATGCAAAGCGTTCATGTTTGTATTTCGGGGATTTGGTAACGCGAACCCTTTGGCTTCCGGGTCGGACATAGCCCGGTACTGCGGAATTAATAGTGTTGATGTTTGCTCGCCGTTGATTCTTGAGTGATTTGTGATTGCACCCCTAGACCTTGATCAGATGGTTCATTAACTTGAGTAAGGAAGGTCAGCTCCACACTTTGTACATACCTGAATCTGGGCCGTCTGACTACGCACCTTCTAGGAGAACATGAAGAGCCTGTGCAGGAGATCCCAGTCGGATCTCTGGATGACCTCGAGGCTCACCACGCAATTGGGTCTGATTCATTGAATCCACGCTTCAACATGTGAGCCAATAATATGATGTGCGACAGCGCTGTTAACACGCGTCCTGTGAGCGACTCCCAAGTATCTCATTCAACTTCACCCCTTTCCACATTCAACGACCATACCAATCGACCATGGGCCAACATCTTTCAGCTACTGTCCGTAGCCTTTCTACTTGTACGGGCGCACGAAAACGGGGGCGCGTGAGGTTGACAGACCATGACGAGGAGTCGGCACCCGCAGCGGGTACATTGATGCCATCTGTACCTCAGGTCAACGCTCCAAAGCCCATCTACATTGCGTATGTGGCCATTCCATTTCCTAGCGCACTGCGATTCTTATGGTGACATCAGGGTGCTGGGTCTAACTGGGAGTGGAAAAACGACGGTCCGTCGACCAGTCGACCAAGCTGACAAGCCACTAACTTGCAACGTGCTTACAGTTCGTCAACTTGGTATCGGAGTCGTCACTTGGCGTAGGGCGAGGACTGGAGAGTTGCACTTCAGAAGTACAAGCATCGAATCGTTTTAACGTGGGCGAAAGAGAGGTGGTTTTGATCGATACGCCGGGTTTTGGCGACACTACCCTGGCGGACAGCGATATATGGAAGATTATAGCTGCATCCTTTGTCACTAGGTAAGCGTTTATTTGACTCACTGGTGGTCGAACTAACGATGCTACCGCAACGATAGCTACAGGGCAGGGATACATTTTACGGGCGTCATTTATATGCAGAGAATATCTGACGTGAAGGTATCTGGTTCATCTCAACAGAGTTTCAGAATGTTCCAAGAACTCTGCGGCGAAGAGACTTACCCCAACGTCCTCCTCGTCACCAGCATGTGGGACACCGTCACCCCGGAAGTCGGCACTTCCAGAGACCAAGAACTCGCGACCAAGGACATCTTTTTTAAACCAGTCCTTGAAAAGGGCGCCAAGATGATGCGCCACGACAATACACATGAGTCCGCGCTCGGGATCATCCGGAATCTCGTTGATAAGCCTCGCGTAACTCTTCGAATCCAGCGGGAGTTGGGAGGTGGTGTGGATGTCATGCAGACATCCGTATACAGGCAGATACGCGAGCTCATGTTGGAACTCGTGGCTCAACGGCAGAAGAAGCTGGACGCGTTGATGGAGGAGCTGGCGGAAGCCGAGCGGGATGGAGAAGAGGAGGCGCAGGAAGAACTGCAAGATGAAGTTCAGTCTGCCAAGGCGGAGCTGCAAGAGGCCCAGGACAAGACATCGAAGCTGGCGAACGAGTATCAAGTGGAATTGCAGAGGATCGAGGAGATGCTACGGAGGCGAAGGGGCGGTGATGGCGGATAGAGAGTGGACCTTGAATATTATGGATCTCCGACTCAACTGTTTGATGGACGCTCGTCCACACTACTTCAAAAAACAACTCAGTGTCATTCGTACTGTGCATGAGCCGACTCGTAGGTTCCTCGTATTATGAGTCACATTAGGTACTAACTACAACGCACCGTATGTTGTAAATGAATGTGTCTTCATACCAGCCCGCAGTCTGTTCCCCGATCTTGAACCAGTGCTTATTTCTTTTCCAGCCACAGTTCCATGTGCACTCGCGCCGTTCGACAATGCAGTGATGTTCAGGCGTTATTACATTCAATGTCGCCACGGTGCCGCAGAGTGGCAGCAGGACCTATAAATTACTGTTCCTCACCCGAGAATCTGAGGCTATGAATAACTCATTCATTTAGACGTCCAAGACAGCACGGACTCCGCGTGTCTCTCCTAAGTTCCGATGGGACAACATGGCAAGAGGTCGAGACAGCGCCCCGCCAACGAATCACGGTGATATAAGGAGACTCGTATTCGCCTTCCCGGCACTTCGCTCAGCCGCCCCATCACTGTTGCATCCTCGAGACTTTCCATTTCCTGACTAAGCAGAAGCACTATGGCTTTGCGCGAGCAAACTGTCGCGATTGCGTACGCCAGTCTGGCTACCTGGTTGACCATGTTCTCACTTTGGATCTAGCGTCATAGGAGTCACTGGAAGCGGCAAATCAACCGTGAGTAGTCTCTGCCGGAGAAATGCTTGATAACTGACCAAGGCCTTTTCATTACCTAGTTCATTAATGTAGCTAGCGGATCAAACTTGCCTGTTCGCACCTCGTTCGGAAATGGTACCACCGAATTGAAATCATCGATGTTGTCCCTCGATGGCCAGACTGTCGTGTTGATTGACACTCCAGGGTTCGATGACGGGACCCTGACCGTACTAGAAGTTCTCAAGTTGATCAGTGACCATTTTTCTGGACTGTAAGTAAGTATGTGTACATCACCTGGAACACAGATACATTGAATTCACATGTAGGTATACCCAAGGAGTCGAGCTTGCGGGTGTCATCTACATGCACTGCATCACTGAGGACCATATACGCGGTCCATCGAGGCACAACTTTCTCACCTTCAGCAAATTTCGTGGTGAGACGAGTCTCCGGGACGTCCTTGTCGTGACCAACAAGTGGCCTGGGAAACAGCCCAAAGATGGCGAGGGACGAGAATACACGTCTATTTACAAAGATGCATTCTTTGGGCCTGCGATGGAGAAGGGGGCTCAGATGCTCTGCCATGATGGATCGCAGGCATCTGCCCACGCGATCCTTCGGCTTTTGCTCCGTCGCGAGCGTACAGTTCCTTCCACCCAAGGAGACTCGTCGGACCAGAAGGTGGATCTTAGTTGCACCGCCGCGAGCACAGTCACTGTGTGCGAACTTACGGGCCAGGTTGAGCATCACACCAAGGTGTTTGGAGAGCTGTGCAAAGGGATAGATGCAGCAACCTTTGCGGAAGACGATGGGACCAAGAAGAGGCTGCAATCAGAAGCTAGGAACTCATTGGAGGAGATAGAGCGCATTCGACGCGACCTAGAGCAAATGGTCACGAATCTCGCGACGGAAAATTCACGACTTGGGGAAGCTAATCGTCGATATAAGGATGTTTCTGCGACGCAGAATACGGAAGCTGAACTCAGAACAAAGTTGCTAGAAGAGGAGCGCCGGGCCCGGGAACTCGCACAGGCCAAGCAAGAGCAAGCTGGAGCGCAGATGGCCGAAGAACGCGAGCGCCTTCGACATGACTTGAAGCAAATGGCCACGAATTTTGCGACGGAAAATTCCCGACTCGAGGAGGAGAATCGTCGGTATAAGGATAATTCCACAGCGCAGAAGGCGGAATCTGAGCTTAGGACACGGTTGCTTGGAGAGGAGCGTCGGGCTCGAGAACATGCAGAGGCAAAGCGAGAGCAAGCTGAAATGCAACTGGCCGAAGAACGCGCGTTGTGGGAACGCCAAAAAGTGGAGAGGGAGAGTTTGAGGGGACATGCTGGACCAACGTATGACAAGCTTTTTGCGTGTGGTGCTGTAATCTTTGCCTTCATTTGCGTGTCTCGATATGCGTTTGATGGTTCCCCCTTGCTGTAATTCTTCGGCTTCGCCAGTGGATTTTCTCTGGATTTTCTCTGTCTATTTATTATAACTTATTCACATCCACATCGTCTATGTAGTGGGCCACAATACATTCCTGTCACATAGGCAATGCGAGATTCAGATCCTGCATCGCCTTCCTTTCAGTCGCATCAAATAAATAATGCCACCGCGGTTGCTAATTCATATTTGCTCGTTCCAGGGTTCTAGGCCATGATCGGTCCATTTTCACCATCGACACAGCGCCAAGTCCTCGTGTACTTCAAAGTGTTGCGATAAATTGGACTAGCACGAGGTACTATTGGTACCTCAGCCGAAAATCGAGGAACTTGCATCACGGTCCTAAGACTTCGTAAAAGATAAATATGCACTAGTTCACACAGGATCAGTGTCACCAAGTGATTGCCTCGCTGTTGCAGTAATGGAACACCTCAGACGCACGTTAAACCAAGGCTCAGTCATATTCAGCGTCTGGAGAACTCGGAACAAAGCGTAATGGAAAGCGGTAAGATCCTTCGTCTAACCTATTGAAAATCACAGAATCTATGCGGTGTGATACGCATCCTTGAGGCGCTTATGCACATACTCTCCTGCAATGATAGAATCATATTTCGCTGGCCTCTCGGCGGACACGCAACTTGGTATCGGCTGAAAGAGGACACATTAACCATCTTGTGCCTTTGTCGTTTCACTGGAAAGTCACACACCTCGATTTTGACATGGTAATCTGTACCGAGGAACAAGGGGATAGAATATCGTTCTTTGCTGCTTTTATTTACGGCTCGGTGAACGGTGGACTTGAAGACATCATCTGTCGAACAATGTGCTTCACTTTCTGACGGGAAAGAAGGGAAACACTAACTGGTCCACAATGCAAGTTGGTCACCGATGCTAACATGGATGTCGTGAAGGCCCTGACAAGGTCCAGAGGGCATGAACTCACTTGATCACCAGCGTATCTTTGATAGCAGGTGCATCGACCCACTGTTTCTCTGAGTTCATGATCTGAAGTGCTTGGATCTCGGGTTGTTGCCAGAGTATAGTAAAACACTATGAAGGCAAACATGGAGTGAATTTCTCGTATTGCAATGCAGCTCTGAGCCGATCTCTGACCTCGAAGCTATGGAAGAAGTAAGTAATTGTAGAACAGCGATGTGAAATACTAAGCACTCGCTGTGAGCCCCAATACCAGGGGTATCTTGGTTAACTTCGGGATGTCCGCTTTGTAATGGATAATGAAGTACTCTCATAATCGCGGCGGAATTCTGCGTCTGGAATCAATTAATAAGTTTCCTCGAAACACAAATGTGCGCAAGACTGAGCCTGCCTTGTCATCGAAATACGTCTCGGGCAGTTCCAAAGCCAGGGCAAAAAGCGGGAATAATGCCTTGCCAACTTTCACTGCTGCGTGACTGGAAAGAGACCTTGAAAAAGCTATACCAGATCAGGTTTGACCTGACGTACTAGTATGCAAGGCAGGCTTCTTTGAATCCTGGACAGTCGTCAGAGGGCCATACATTGGCGCCCGCCATAACGCCGTCATTTGCCCTCTTCTCGTCATGCACTTTTGCTTCGATTTCTTCCCAGCCCATTTCAAAGCCTTCGTGAAAGTCGCCTTTGTCGTTATTAGTTGGATCGATGTTTGAATCGAGGGGTGGATTGTATCCTTTGAAATTGGCGACAGTCCTGTGGTGTAGCTTCATAATAATGTAATTCAGACCGGAGGCTGGCTGCACAAGCGAGTATGATGGTAGAGCCATACCTTCATTTTTGTCGCCATTGGAAGACTGAAGTACGTTTGCGCCGCAGCAAGGACATTATCCAAGTATGACCCTGGAATACCATGGTTTTTTACTGAGGAATGTAATTATAAGATGAGATGAGCTCGTTGTTCTGTGATGACAACAAACGCACCATAGAAAAATCCAACTCGCATACACGCATCTCGGATCTCATACGCAGTTTCCAGCCTTCCTTCTGGCGTGCTACGCTTGCTCAGGTCTCTTCAATCGAGTCGGTCAGAAAATGGGTTTGCTAGCTGATTGGCTCGTGATCAACTGATCAACAGACTCACATGATCGGGATGCTGGTAAACGCGCCATTTACGCCGGCTGCAGTCTCTGCCAAGGACATGATGCGACCAGAATATGAACAGCGGAAACCTCGATGCGACACAAGATGGAGGATGGAGAATCGGAGATACAACGTTCGCTTGAAGTTGCTACCAAAGTTGTCTACCATATCGGGCTTCAGACCGTCCAGCTTATCCACCACTGCCTTTACCGCTGACGACGCCCGTTTTCAAATGACCAGTTCCGCTGTACCTCTCGATACTTCTGAGTCATTACGCTATGCCGTTACCCATGTCTTTCTTCCCATCAAGCCCCCCGCCAAAAGGGACTACACACTAGAGAATGACGTGTCACTAGCTCGTGCAGTATGCACCGCTGCCCACGCCTATGATACTGAGCAGGCTCAGTGGTATCGCATCACGAAGATGTTGGACAACTTACAAGCCTCCGTGCAGTCGGAGCACATGGACGCTGACCACATCATCTCCCAGCTCCGGAAGATGCAAACAGGAGGCACGGTTGCAGGTTTCTCCACAGATCCGTGCTGACACTACCTAGATATCCTTGCATTTTTCATCCGACATCAAAACGCTGCAATTCTCTTCACGAAGCGGGAGGACTGTACGCTGTGCGAGCTATTCGAGGTGTCCCCACACAGAGGTGCTGTAAATGAAACGCCAGGGCCTCTGGTATGCTCGTATCCTGAATCCGTTGTCGAGATGCCGAACGAGGTGCTTCACGACGTGGACTTCCAATTCAGACTCGCCAACTTTCTCTCTCTCCCTGATGCTGTCGACTCAGATATTCCGGGAAACGACCTACAATACATGGATGCTTTGCTTCATGACATCTTGCGAAATGTTGGTTGTGCTGTGGATGTTCCTCGCATCATCAAACACGTTCACGACCATGCTTACGGGTGGGGTGACGTTTGGCGTCGCTCGCCTCTCTGGCTTCTCATCAAGGTTGCAATGCAGATCTCGGCTCACCGTTCACCGAGTCTTGGGCGTCCTTCTTATAAGCAGTTCGTCCTGTTCTTCATGTGCACCCTTGCAAGGGACGCAAACAATGCAAATCTTTCAAGTAGTCTACTTGACTTGATGTCATCTCGAATTCTCCGACGTTTAAGCAAGATTACTCCTGCCCCGGACTGGCTCTCCGAAATGGCACTGACGACCTGTGCTGCACTTCGAGAGATCGTTGATGCCAGATGGGAAGAACTAAACACCCACCCAACCCCAACCCCATTCCAGAATCCTTCTCCCGATGAACTCGCAAGAGACTCAGAACTCTCCCTCCTAAACAGTCGTGAATACATTCATAACATTCTGGCGGGTCGTGACCATAAACCCGTCAGTACTATCTTCAGTCCCGATCACCGTCGCCGCGGTACCATCAACGACTTTTTATCTTCGAATGGATCCTTCTTCGACGAGGCATATGATACCGAACCCTTCACTACCATCTATGACGTTGAGCGATTAGTTGAGGAGGGTATCGACGACTGGGTTGGCCAGGTCGCGGATGTGGACGAGGCGTGCGCCCAGCTCGAGATCTTGATGGATCAATACATGACGAAGGCTCACTGCCTGACTGAAGAATATTCACCTGACAAAAATTCAGAAGAGGTCTCCATCCAATTATTGACAGCGATCGAGCTTTACGTGGCACTCGATAAGCTGGTTGTGAAGGAGGTTCCCATGCTCGCCGATTATTCCCCTCCAATGACAATCGCAGCCCTAGAAGGCCTGCTCCTACGCAAGACAACGAACCTCCATCGCCTTGCCTGTGCATATCAGTATCTCTCCGCACGCCATTCTCAAGCACGTTTGGAATACTTGGAACTTTCGAAAGAATTCACTGAAGACAGTTTCCCAGTCCGGTATTACGACCTATCTCCGGATCTACAGCAACTCAAAGCTCGTATCGAAGCAGATGTGATGGAAAATGTCAGTGCAAACTCTCCCTTCCCTGAGCATGGCGGCACGGGCTCACATGGCCGGCAGCATATATCCGGTCAACGACTGGTACGGTCACCACTACTCGCCCTGCCATTGCATGCGTTGAAAGTCGTCGTGTTCGAACTGCAATGCCCACTATGCGTTCATATCTGGCGTTCTGCTGTTTCTCGCATTCTGCCATGTTTCGATTATCCCATCTTTAAAGGGCGGCACTGGGAGGAAGATTCAAGAAGATACCTACTGCTTGTGGATGACCCTGCATTGCGGCCTTACTTTGTCCAACGCAAAGGGCCACACCCCTCCATCCAAGTTCACCTTGCTTATTTTTATCCGAAGTCTTGCCAGCCCCAGAACGGCCTGGCGTTACGTTATGTTGTCCAACCTCCTCACAGTAACTTTTTGGCTGCGCACGAGCTGGAGCGGTACTACTCTCAGTTGATTCCTTCTCCGCGGTACCAACATTGGAACAGAGACTTAGACAGCTATGTGAATTCCACGTCTCACACATCCAACGACGTTCTGTCTGGTCTAGCAGACTGTCCCACAGATCTCTCCCTCGACGAATTTATCACATTTGCACACTTGCGGAGCGGTGGCTCGCTCCAGTGGCTCAACATCTTGCGGGGGCTGCGCAGCAGAACTCTCAACCTCCGTCGTCACCAGATTCACTACCTTCTTTCTCAAGCCGTCCTTCAAGTCGGTCCATTTGATCCGAATACAGGGGTGTGGCTCTGGCATCAAGAGCTTCAGGACCCGTTCTTTTGCAATGCTTTTCTAGACGAGTTGGAGGTTTTGTTCGTGGATGTCAGGGATGGCTCGATGGACGGGGTGTTGATGAGTACCATTTCCTTGTTACTCACTCGAGTGCTTGCATCCAGCCCCAAGGAAGATGTCGCTGAGCGGGCAGCCGCACTCCTTCGAAGCGTACGCAGGAAGACGTTCAGTTGGGTGCAAGAGCTATCATACGACCTAGCGAAGGCACCAGCGAATGAAGAACGCAGTAATTTGTTGTGCGACATGGCTGCCACTTGTCGAAGCACGTTCGATGTTGATCCCGCTACCTTCCACGAGGTCTTGCATTCTCCAGAGGATGTCGACGCCTTACTTTCTTGTGCCTTCTTCGTGCGCGCACTTCGTCCAGAATGTATGTCCAATTCTCCATGTAAATACCCTCAATACTCATATTTCAACTCCTCAGACCCAAAGAACTTGGACATGTACTCACAATTGCTTTTTACCCGAGACCGTCGTATCTCTTTTTCTCTCGAGGAGGTCTCGAGGGATACAATCCTTGCCGATTCCTCAGACTACGGTGTTGACCTTGCGGTTTCCAGGATTTTCGTCAGCTATAAGCCAGGTGTACGTAAATGGGAGCAGCTGCAGCACCCAAACAATCGTTGCATTACATGTGAAACCGAAGCAACTGTGGTCCAACCCAAGCAAATAGTTCACGTTGATCTGCTCAATGGGGAGCTTCGAGTAGCTGGCCAACCATTGGGAATTTTGTCAGACGGGATTTTGGGCTCTCCGCAGTGCCGAGAAATCCTTCATGATGTACGTTGCTACAGTTGCTGATATTAACAAGGGTTCCTAATTACCCTTCGCAGCAAGGATTTTTTGTCATACCATCTAATCTCCCGGGGATGGATTTCATGACTGTCCCCATGATGTCTAAACGTAGGGTAAGTTCACTAATAATAGGTGACATGACATGTTTGGTTAAATACTTGCAGGTGCACTTTTCGCTGCGAGATGGCAATTTGGAACTTCAAGTGCATCTTGAACGTGATCAAGCGAATGGGTTCCTCGTGTTGATTCCTTCGAGCGAGTTCTATGGAGACCTTCCGCCAGGACTTGTTGACGGGCATATTCATTGGCTGAATCTGTCTGAAAAGGTCATCGAGATACGCCCTCTTGACCAACTTTGGGAAACATCTCCACGACACTGGAGGATCGATTGTGCATCCGAACCATATCGCATGTACAGGGGTCACGAGACCCTTGTAGACATCCGAAGCCCAACCTCGGCAATGGTTTCCAAGTGTCTCGAGTGTCTCGATGATGATGGCAACGTCTGTTTACCCACTGGTAGAATGTCTACAGATGGCGAATATATCTCGATCTGGCCCAGGGACCTCCTGATTACTGCATCTCTTATCGGTTCTGCATCTATGCCCCGGTTGTCCGTCACTTTACCATGCTATGGCTTGTCGTTTTTCGTCAACGAAAGGGAAGAACTCGAGTCCTGTGACTTCAAGGACATGGTTTACGACGAGAATAAATGTGTCGGGACGCTGTTCGGTTTAGGGGACCTCCTCGTTCTTCGGCCGAAAACCTATATCGCGGGGACCCTCGTACCAGAGGCAATAATTCCTAGACGTGTCCTAATACCAGATGGCAAACCCACGATGTGCGGCGATCACCAGGTTCGGATTGACGTCTCATGCACGGGCAATTCATACCATACCTATATTGTGGATACTGAACTGGGCTGCTTGACGGGGGATGGCAGCATGATGAGCATGCAATCTCTGGCCTATCTGCATGCCATGACTAATCATTGTCATCGACCAGATCCACTGACAGGAAAAACCGGTGCTCAAGCGGCACTCGATCTCTTGCAGTCCGCTGCGTGTCGGTCAATCATGAAACTCAATGCTCTGGATAACATTGAACTTCAGACTGAAACCCAGTATCCTCAACTCAACATTGCGTACAAGGAAATCCAAAAGAGATATTACTGGCATCCACCTTGGCACCTTTACGATGTTGAAGCAACAGAGAAGCATGCCACACAACGGGCTGCATATCTATCTCCTTCGAATGCTACTGGTACAGCCATTCCAGAACGCGATCTCGACGAAACCCATTATTTAGACATCGCCTCAGAATTAGGACCATCTACTCTTCCGCGCACAACCTTGTCTCTGCGATATCTTTACAACGCAGGTTCACCTAGACAGATTACACTTGATCACCTGATTTGCAACCGTCCAGCGACAGCCCAACTACCAGTCCGTATCTCTTTGCTTCGCGACAGATATACGAGATCATCAGACGATATCCCCACATTGGATCCACTATTTTCCTCTCTCCAAACCGACTCCGCGTTTCAACGGGAATATCTCGCTCATCTAGGTGCCAGCGCAAAATACGTTCGCGTGGGGTCGCAAACGATGTCCAGAGTGGCAGGAGAGAGCCTCATTGAGGCACTCAAGCAGCACTTTGTGCGGTGCAGAGCCAACTACCTGCACTGTCTGGACATTCTCAAGAAAAGTCTGGGTCCAACGACGACCGAGTCGTATGAGCAAGCAGTCGATAACTGTGGTCTATGGCCGATGATTACTGCAGATGTACTCTTGCGATATCTCGGGTCCGCCTCACCGATCGACATCCCTCCACGCTGGAAGAAATGCTTGACGTCGTTGGCTTTACTCCTTCTGGACCTGCAGCGTTCCCGGAGATTGTTACAATTTACCTTAGGTGGTCTCAGGGAAGAGTTTTTGAAAGAATTGGAGAACGAGGGATGTGATGGGTGGAATCCCGAAGAGTACCCAGATTGGCTGTTGATCCAAGTGAGTTTCTTCTCTCCGAACGCTTATCTCTACTAATGACACTTTTCATGTGGTCAGATTCAAGGAAACTTTCTTATTCGTCGTTCCCAGGCAGAAATTGCGATGGAGATCATGTCCCCACGATCCGATCAAAACACTGTGATGCAGGTCAACATGGGCGAAGGAAAATCATCCGTGATTATTCCCATCGCTGCTGCTGCTCTCGCAGATGGAAAACAGCTTGTCCGTGTCATTGTCCCGAAAGCACTGACAGTCCAGATGTTCGAATTGTTGGTCGCCCGTCTTGGCAGTCTCGTTAATCGACCCATATACCACCTTCCCTTTTCTCGTACTCCTGAATACTTTGGCAGCGCCGTGATCAGCCTTCAAATCGATGATCTACACAAGCTCATGCGTCAGTGCATGGCAGAGCGCGGAATTCTAATTGTCCAACCCGAGCATGTTGTGTCACTCAAGTTAATGGCTGTAGAGCAGCAGCTTCATAAAGGGAAGGTTGTCGCAGACCCATTACCGAAACTTCAGAAGATCTACAAGCAGGCCACGACTGGCCTGTCGCTCAAATCGGTGGGTGCGATTCATCAAGTCAATAATAGTTGATTCAGTTTATTTTAAAAACTCAGCTATCGAAAGACAGCATCGTGGGTATCATGTTTCGACTGCTAAGCCAGTCGCCTGGCACTGGCACTCAGTCAAGCAGAACAGATTTCCGAGCGGACCAACGTGACGAGCACAATGGGAATGATCGCGGTGCATTGGACAGCGCATCCAAATGGCTGAGCCTCCAGAGATGGATTGATTCTCATGTTCGAGATATTCTGGACGAGAGCGACGAGATCCTTCATTCTCGGTTTCAATTGATCTACACGCTCGGCTCCCAGCAGCATGTAGATGGATATCCTGACCGATGGACGATCACTCAGCAAGTCCTGCGGCTCGTGAAGACGCACGTATATCCCCTTTCTAGACAAGCCCCACACTACATACAGTACGAATGCAACCCACCCGGATCGTTTCCGCGTGTTCGCATCATGCGGGCCTCCGATGTCGGCCAACGCCTAATATCGCTGGTTACGGAAGACGTGATGGCTGGTCGGCTCCCCGGGTTCGACTTTCAACGTATCTCTCCAACATTAGACGACGCCATTCGCAGTTTCATATCGGACGAGGATGTCTACCAAATTCCTGATACAGCGAAGAGGGTTGAGGAGTATTCTCGAGATTCTGACCAGAGTCATCTTTGGAGCGGACTCCTGCTACTCCGTGGTCTACTGACCTCCAACATCCTTGTGTATGCTCTCTCTGAGCGGAGATGGCGTGTTGACTATGGCCTTGCCTTGCAGCCGCGACCATGGGAGAATGATGCGACCCCCACAATGCTTGCAGTTCCATATCGAGCCAAGGACGTGCTGGCACCGAACACCCAGTTCGGCCATCCGGATCTCACAATCATTCTAACATGCCTATCTTACTACTATGCTGGCCTCAGCGAGGAGCAACTGAGAACTTCTTTGGAAATCCTACTAGACCAAGATGACCCGTCCGAGGAATACGGGCGTTGGATCGAAGACTGCGATTCAGTGCCGGGTCCCCTTCGAAAGCTCAGCAACATCAACCTCAGGTCATCGGAGCAATGGGACAATGTCATATTTCCGCTTTTCGCATGGAATCAAGCTGCCATAGATTTCTACCTTTCCCGAGTGGTGTTTCCACGGGAAGCGAAAGAATTTCCATGGAAAATGTCCGGGTCTAGTTGGGATTTAGCAGAGAAACGAGGGAAACTCATAACGGGTGAGTGAAACCGCAGATCATCCTGTGTCATTCCATTCGGTTGCTTAATCAAGGACTAGGGTTTTCGGGCACGAACGACGGACGATGGCTGTTGCCCATGTCCATCGCTCAGCGCGACCTCGACCATCAGAGGGGAACCAATGCCAGGGTTCTCGCGTATCTTCTTCAGCACGAAAATGACTCATATATGGTGGCTCATGAGAGCGAAACGCGGTGGTCTACGCAAGCGTTCCTCCAACTGGTAGCCGCGCAACAGCCCGAAATTCGTGTTTTACTGGATGTCGGCTCGCAGATTCTCGATCTTTCCAATCTCCAAGTGGCTGAAGCATGGCTGGAGATCTCCCGCGGCGCTGCAGGCGCTGTCTATTTCAATGAGAATGATGAACTGATGGTACTAACCCGAAACGGCACTCTTTCGCACATGTTGTCATCGGCACTTTCTCAGCAGTTAGACCGTTGTGTTGTCTATCTGGATCATGCACACACGAGGGGAACAGACATCAAACTTCCTATCGGGTCACGAGCAGCTGTTACGCTGGGTCCCAAAGTAACCAAGGATGCTCTGATACAAGGTTTGCCTTCGCGCCGTGATCCCTTTGCCTAATCTCACGGTTTGTGGTTTCTAGGTTGCATGCGGATGCGAAAACTAGGACATGGTCACTCGGTCATGTATTTTGTACCACCAATAGTCGATCGGAACATCCGTGCGTTATCCGGCAAGACAGATCCAACTGCCCAAGTCACTACGGTTGACATTTTATGCTGGGCAATACATGAAACCTGGGCCGACATTCAGCAGCAAGCTCCTTACTGGGCACAACAAGGCATGAACCATAGATCGAGAAGTGATGCTTGGTCTTATTTCGTTAGCGCCAACTCCACAAGAGAGATGCTCGCAGATGCGTGGCTTCAGCCAGAATCGAAATCACTACCAGCTCTCTATGCACCCTCTGACACTGAAAACATCTCGAGCGATTTGTCGCAATTGGATTCAGATATCCAGCAGCGTTGCAAATACCTCGGCATTCTATCGCTTCCTTATGCACATATGGAAGAAGAACAAGAACGGGAGGTTCACCGTGAGCGGGAGCGTGAACGAGAGGTGGAGTTGCCTCCCAGGGCAAAACCGGCGGAACATTCCCTTCATCTGGACGTCGTGTCCTTTGTGAAGACTGGCATTCTCCCTCCGCTGCACTCTGGCAGCGCATTTCTTCCCGTCTTCACAACGCTCGAGGAGATCCCTGCGGCTACTCGCGAAGCAGATGTCTGGAGCCCATTTCTCTTGGCAACAGCAGACTTCTGTAGGACGATCAAGCCCGAATCCACTTCAGGAACCGTGGATCAGTATCTCCGACCTGTCCAGTGGATTCTCTCTGGCCAAAAGGACGGTAACCAAGTGCTCGTTCTGCTGAGCCCATTTGAAGCCGACCGCCTGATGCCAGACATCAGGGCGAGTGAACATGTCCACCTTCATGTGTATGCACCCCGTACATCGCTACGGATGAAACCATCGGACGATCTCAGCCTTTATTCCATCCCACCCCTCCCCTCTGATTGGACGCCATCTTGGGCTCTGATAGACCAGCTGAACGTGTTCGCTGGGCAGCTGTATCTCAGGGACTACGGAACGTACCTCAGGCTCTGTCGTTTCCTGGACGTACCTACGAAAGAGTCACCAAGCGATGCATCAATCAGGCGAAACTTGTTCAACATTCCTGGTGGTTTAGACGAGATGGAAATTGCATTCTCAGATTCACCGCTGCCTTTTGTCATGGCATTACTTGCCATTCGAACCCGGGGCCGACCATTTGCACATACGCAGATGGGCAGGATTCTCCAGGGACAGCGTCTAACAGAAAAGGATTTTGAAGGGCTAACTTCCGTATTGTATGATCACGTACACAATGACCCTGGGACATCTGTTTCTTTCACCGTATAAACGAGGAATGGAGACACCCGAAGCAATGATCGTGAGTGGTGTGTTCTCTGACAATGAAATGTCAACGGACAACTGATCATCATCTTCCTACGCTTATAAATGCACCTTTGAATTCTAAATATTGATACAGGCTCCATGAAAAATGCCTTCTGTGCAGATTGAGAGGGGGCGAATCATGAGAATGTACTCTACAACGAATAGTTATATGTATAACCAACCCATAGCGAACGTCTTGAACTACTTGATGTTTACGACAAGAGCGGCCTCTGAAACGTCCGCACCCTTAGTAAAACTTCTGTCGTAACATACCCTGCCTCTCACACCATCAAACCAGATATTCCGAGTCTGGGGTAGATTGGAATCTTCCCGCCACCGAGGAACCAGGATTAGTCCGAGATCAGCCACACAGTTATCTCTACTAGCATCGATTGCGAATCGCATGATAAAATGGTTGACACTCCACCATCTGAAGCCACCGCGTGGCCTGGAAAAATGGTAGAAACCTCTGACATGGCCATCATCCGAAAAGTCAACGTAGCGCTCCAAGTTTGCGGACGAGCTATGTGGAACACGAACGCGGGCGATTTCTTGCAAGTCAGTGATCACTGGTAGGACGACATCAGTGGATGAGTGTTTGGGTAGCATGAGGTCGATGCAAGAGATGTGGAGCTCGTCCTCCACGTTGTCATCGAAAAACTGATGCAGAAACCGGATGTTGATTGCGCCCGACTCGGCATCCACGATAGAATTGCGGATGAGATCAGCGTTCTTGACAATATCAAGATTTGGTATGAACCCTTCATGGGAGAGACGGAGAATACCAATGCCATTGTCGAGTTGTGAATCGGCAGGAATTGTGAAGGCTTGCACGAGAGTTGATGGTGCTTCGGGAGGGTCCGTGCAAAAGGGAAGAATGAGATAATGTGTGTCTTCGTCAACACAACATGAAACAATGGCTCAATGATAGTTATCTTGCTAGTGATGAGCGACCTCCGTGGTAGCTGATATTGTTCACCACCTACCAGTTCCGATTTGAATGGAGGAAATCCATAGAATGATCTAGTTTCCGCGTCGAAGACCAAATCTTGACAAACGCTCTTTAGGTAGAAAAATGGTGAGTGGCCACCGTGTATCTTCATGTAACCTGCAAACTCCAACAGCTTCGGGGGAATGTCGAGTGTAAGGGTGTGATGGAGAGAATTTCCGTCGACACGGAATTCCAGAAGCTTCCTAGGATAGAAATATAAAATATAAGAATGAGCAGAGGGAAAGACAATGCAGATCATGACTGGCCGTCCGCAGTGTACTCATTGAACAGAACATGAATCAGAACATGAATAAGCAATCCACTGCTGGACACCACGGGGCATGCATCACAGAAACCGTGTGGTGTATCATATTCCCACAAGAGTTGGTAAGGGTGTGACCCTGCGTCAGAATCGAGGTCGTACGCCACGATCTTCACGGTGTGGTATCGCTCGCAGCCAATGAACCACTTCCCGTACACGATGGCATAGAAATCCAGGAATATGTCAGATCGGATAGCTACATTAGAAATGTCTTCCATAGGCTGAGTCGTCCACGAATGTGCTAGCCGTTCGGATTGGACGAGGGTGTGGTCGAGAAACTGGACCGTTTGGGAAGGAAATGGACCAGGAGGACGAGGCAGGCGTGCATTCCTATAAAACGATGTCCATATCGCACGATCATAAGTTATGTCATAGAACTGGTTGGAAATCTGTCCAGTAACATCGTGTGATCAAACCGGGGAGGGAACTGAAGATAGAAAACAGGCTTACCACTCGCAGCCGAACTACTTCTCTAGGACTCAGGAAAGAAAGGATGTGAGAGATGACCTCCCCGTGTTCCAGACGATGCCGTGACGTTTAGGAGCTAAATAAAAGGATACTCATATAAGTACTCCGGGAACAGCCGGTCTGGTGTGTTCTTCTCGCCTGGAATGGTTACAGTCCCGTCCAGAACTGACGGGGCGATGCGCGTGTAATCTCCGAAGGTCCTCGTTTTATCGTCCAACTGGACCTCTTGTTTGTAACTCAGCACGTACAAGAAAAACGACACTGTGGTCACCCCCTACGCTTATAAAAGCATCTTTGAATTCTAAATATTGATACAGGTTCCATGAACTAGTATGCCTCTGTGGTTCCCAAACTGTCAAGACAGATTGAGAGGCACAGCCGGAGCGGTTGGAGTTTGTGGCATACCATCTCCAGGATCTTGGGCGTGTATTTAAGATATGCTTCGATGAGACGATCCATCTGATTGGTCCACTGCTGAACCTGAATCTCTACGCGGTCTGTGCGCACACGCGAATCATCATAACAACTAAGAAGGGGATGGATAAGCACGACATCAAGATCAACTAGCAACGTACTACTCGTTGAGGTTTCCAATCTGTTGGGCAAGACCGGCAAAAGCTTCATACTCCCCGCCCTCGTGACTTAACTCAAAGGCTTCTTCACCC